>JABUQX010031021.1:42500-50000 GCA_015478945.1 Trachelipus rathkii | reverse complement strand
ATGGGATTTAGTTATCTACGTTGAAACTATTCAAATTTTATGAGTACGTATATATTACTATTATATATACCAGACCACTGAGGTAGCTAGATACCTTAAAACCTAAACATACGGCATTAAAAACATCTTTTTCGGCAACCGAGATCTATCAGATAAATGGCATAAACACATCTGCTGATTTATATAGTCTTAATTTAGAAACAGCCATTACTAGGTTAAACGCACAAATATATTAAAACACAAAGATGTTATCTCAACTTAAAATAAATCAAGAAATACTAAACACCCTATTCAACCATACCATTTCTTTCATAGATTTTTAATTAGAAATTTCGAAACCAAACTTATACTTAAGCAAGGTAAACATCATCATTGAGAATACCAACAAGTTAATAAACATTATACAGCACACCTTAAACATTTCAAAACAATACATCACATCTCTAAATTTACATTCATAACAATTTCTCATCTCCATTTTAAACCTAAAACAAATTCACATCTGATATTTCACCCCACTCCTGAAAACTGTAAATTCCTCTCCTACACTTGGACTGCCACTCACTTAAACCACCTATAGCAAGTGTCCCCCCTTATTCCATTCATTACTGACTCGCATTTTGACACTTTTGAAATAATACATTTCCCGATGTACAGTAGCTACTCTACAAATCGAATCACCATCCAGACTCTTTACCCTTACTTCTTCCTTAACTTGGAATAATTAACATACGTTTATAGCAAAACTATTACACCTGATCACCGTATAGAAATTTCTTCTTTAAATCTCTGTATACCTACCAACTTCATGCACACCACAACAAATGCAAATTGCATTATATCCATATTGTTAATTAAACGAAGAATCTTCCAACAATTGTATATACACACCTTTTCTAGATAATTCCCCTTACACGGTATCTCTCAGCAACATTACATACATATCCATGCCACAAAAGACCACGACTTCCTTAAGCTACCCCTACGCCAAACTGCAAGCTCTACACAATTAACATTTTTCTATTCCATACGGTTGTAAATATATTTCTGACTCTTACAGTTATTTACACATCTCTCACATACAAATTCATTCTAATTGGTAATCTACTAACTACACTGGATTCCAGAAAATTTCCCAATTTCACTCCGAAACATCAATCCTATCCCCCTAGTATACAATTACATCCAATAAATGTTTACTGGGACAAACGCGATTATATAGATTGAATAAAACTTTCGAAGCGCATCATTCTTGGCACCCAGAGCACCTTACTATTTCGGAAATATCCTTGATTATCACTGTATCCATTCTCGGTATTTTCATTTACATATTAAAGATAAAATTTCCCACTGCAACCCCAAACTCCAAACATGGATTTAATCCCCACAATCTCGCCCTTTTCAAAAACCACTCCAACCTGAACCAACAATTCCTTCTCTTTATCCAATAAGAAAAATTCCTAGAATTCGCGAAGTTACATACACAAACCCCAGCTTTTAATATTCTTCTAACCCACAGTGTTTCTATTGACTCTAGTCATTAGAGTCATCACAAAATTTAATTTTGTATGACACAGATAAAACTGATTATCTGTTTAAAATGTTACCAAGTCCCCCTCTCCTTGTGAAATACGTGTCATTAATCACCCACTTCAACTTTTTTCATTCGCTTAACAAATAATCTTTGTTTCGCTATATCTCACATTTGATAAATATCAGCTTAAAGCAGATATGAGACAAGACAATCCTCAAACCGAAAAATCCTATGAGATAAATCTTGCTTATCAGGATAATGTTGACAATTATTCACCTATGTAAGTCACAGCTTCAGAATATCAAGATATATACTATTTCCCTATTTGCTAAAAGCATATATATCTTTTTCCTCAAACAACGCATATCACCCATCCTTGATTAGAGCTCAGAGGACGGCCTTACTCGAAAGATATATCTAAAGATTTTTCTTCATTCTTTTTTACATACTTGAAGCTGTAAGGAGGTAAGCTTTAGTCACTTCAATCTAATTGGTTTCTGAGGTAGAAATATGTTTCTATTTATTCTTGGTGGTATGTATTCACCTTGAAGCAACCCTGAAGAAGGAAACCTTAAAAATGCATTTAGATTTTCCCCCATAGACACTAAGTTTTTCTCCGCGTAATTTAGATCATCAACAGATGATGGTATTACTAACTTAAAAACCGAATCAATATTTTCAAAAATTTTGGAGTTTGTAATATTAATATTGGCAATGAAATTGTTACTTGAATTGGTTTTGGTTTTCAAAGGAGATCGTAAAGACCTTGAAGCTCTCAAATATTTCGTTGTTTTATTTCAAGTGAGGATGAAGATTTTAAATCAGGAAGATGGGCCGGTAAAGGTCCAATGAGGAGTATTGGATCTTCCCTTAAGAGATTGGCAGTCAAAGAATCTAAAGCCTTAATTTTTTGGAGGTGGAGCTGGAGCCGGAGACGGAGCAAAAAAGATTTTTTTCACTATAAAATAAAGGGATTTGGGGCCTGAGTTGAATACTACAAAAAAAAGAAAAGAAAAAAAATGCGACTCAGAAGCCCTGCTCAATAGTATTAAAATATTTCTACAGAACTTACAACCGCTCAAAGGGTCAAGACCGACTCTGTCAGCGGGGTCAACACTCTTCTCCATCTTCCTCTATCCTCCAGGACTCCCTCTTCTCTCAGCTCCCGCTTCGACGGCATTCCATGTCTTCTCAATGAGTCCTCCCCGAGCTTCCCCATCTCTTCCTAGGTCTTCCTCTAGGTTTTGTTCCCTCCGGTCTTAACTCCCATCTTCTCTTGGCCACTCTCTCCTGCTGCATCCCCTCCAGGTTTCCCCACCACCTCAATTTGACTGCTTCCATCTTATTTAATATAGTCTTCACTCCAACCTCCTCCCTTACTCTTTCATTTATTTGTCTGTCTCTTCTAGTCTTTCCCACTATCTTTCTTAAAACGTACATCTCCACCGACTGTATTCTACTATCCTATCTTGTGGTCGTACTCCATATCTCTCTGCCTCATATAGTTGAATTGGTGTTAACACCCACTCGAATATTACCATTTTCGCCTCCATACTCATTTCTCTATCTTTCAGTATGGGGTACACATGCTCTTACAGCTCTTCCATACTGAGCTATCCCACTTGTTATCTCCTGTACATTTCCTTCTTCTCTTCCAAATACTCCATCCCCGTAAAAACTCTCCAGAGCCCCTCTCGACTTTTATCTACTGCATATTCTCTTTCTAGCACTCTCCACAGTCTCTCCCTGAGTACGTGAATCAAATGCTTTCCTCAGAGCCAGATCTATGATAGCTATATAAATGCTCATTTATTATATTCCCATTCCCCATACTTTTTCTAAAGTAATTCTCAAGGCGAACAACGTCTTGCTTCTGTTCTTACTAAATCCGTGCTGCTCTTCCCCAAGTCTGGGCTCGAGTACCATTCTCAGCATTCTCTCTAGCTTTCTCTCATACGTTTTTACCAAGTGGTCCATCAAGGATATTCTCCTGTAGTTTTTGCAGTATCATGTATCTCCTTTTCCCTTATTTATTGGATCTATGATTGACTTTCCCAACCCCTCTGGTACTTCGCTCTCGTTCCAACATATATTGAACAATTTCAGAATTACTTCTTTCATTTTCTCTCCTCCCTCTTTCATTAGTTCTATGGGTATCCCATCTTCCCCGGTGCCTTACCGTTCTTCATCGCTCTCAGAGCCACCTCCAGCTCCTCCCTTCCTTCAACTATCTCTTCTCTCCCCGCCCCCCTTCACCTGTTCATTCAGTTTTAACAGTTCTGTGAAGATTTGTTTAGTAATAATAAAATATAATTTATCATCAAATTTTTCATTTTAAACAATTTTAAATAGTATCCCTTAAACATTTATTTTTTATGGTTTTAGAAAATATAAATTTTTGGGATAGCATTTTTAATTTCCATTATTATAGACTATATTTATTATTTCTTTGTTTTATTATATAGCCTCTATAATGACTACTGGCCCATGCAGGATTTGTTTACCAGTGGGGGTAGTGGGGGCTGTATTTTCCAAAATAATGATTTTCTGTTTTTATTCGGTTTTCATCGCTCTCATTTAAAATTGTTTATAAAATTTTTATTCCTCTCAAAATTTCGAGGAGGGCTCAAAATTTCGAGGAGGGCTGTAATCTGTCAGCCACCCTGTCAGTTGGATGAAAGCAAATTCCATAATCATTTTAATGAACTATAAGACCCGATACGAGGAGTTTGAAAGTGTACGTAGGGTCAAAAAGGTGTTACGGAAAATAAAATGAATTAAAAGTGTTCCAGACTTTACTAATATGTAAAAAATATTCCATTAGCGATTTCTTTTTTCATCTATCTGATTCTCGGTACTCTGCCCTTCAGAATTTCAAAAAAAAAAAAAAAAAAAAACATTTGTTTGTCAATTAAAGCTTTGTTTTTAAGCTTAACACTTTCTATCTCTTCCCGTAACTAGAAGTCAATATTTTATATTATATAATATATTTATTTTGCTTATTGTTCTTTATGTTTTTACTTTAGAATGTTAGCACGTCTCCAAAACAAACGAAGAGAGCTACTCGAGTGGCAACACTAAAATCTAAAAATTGAGTAGTAGTAGTAGTAGTAGTAGTAGTAGTAGTAGTAGTTACTGGTGTTTTATACATATATTGCAAGACTTATATTGCTGATCATTTTAATAGAGATAGGAATAAACACCTTTTTTAATTTGTTTAAATACTTGTCATAAGCCTGAAAATAGAAGCTACAAACATTTCGATAAATATATTTTGTTAATTAAAAATAGGTAAAGTCTTTTGTTAGCAATGCCTTTCCTATTTAATTCTGAGAGTTGGAAATTCAAATTCTATGTTAACTTAGGACTAGCTTGCTCTTAGACTTAAGACAAAATTCGATTGATAACTGTTATTCTATTTTTTATTTTCTTAAACTTTAATAATCAGTCAATTGTTCTAGGTTTTCTTTCTATTTGCTATAACTATTTGATATTTAAGTTTTGACTTGTCTTAGGTTAGGCCCCATTTGTTTCCAAGTTTCGAAAATCTGACTATGGTTTTTTTTAAGCTGGGAATAACTTGCTTAATTGGACACTAAAACTTCGATTTACTATATTAAAATTAGTTTTTAAACAAAAAAGACGCCCCTCCAAGTTTTTAAATTTTGGAAAAACCACTTTAAATTAAATTTCAGACTGTATTTAAAATTACTTATGTTGAGAAATAATATTTTACCTTATTACTTTTTATTGTTTCATTTGTAAGCTTAGTCATTTGGTAAAAGTGGTAAGTTCTTAGTTCTTTTTACTGGACAGCAATCACTATCTGTAAACTGATTATATCTGGGATTCTTAAAACAAAACTTTTAATACCTCTCTTTGTAACCGTTTACTGGTCTCCTTTTCGGTCATGTTATAGCAATTGTTTTAGAGTCCCACCTTTCATTCTCTAAATGAATAGTGGGGTTATTGAGGGTTCTCTCCTATCTCCCAACCCAATTTTTTCATTTTGATTATTGCGACTCTCTATTCGTCACTTCATCACACGTCTACTCTTATACCAACGGCACCAGTCTCTCTATTACTCCTTTCATTTTAAAAGAATTCCCACTTACTTCCAAATAACTGGTACCAAGATGGCAGCCTTGAGTCAACCGACCTTTTGACCTTTCTTGTGCATATCTAAATAGGACGTTGAAGACATCTATTTATCATTCATAATCTTCCACACAATTTTAACACTTCTTCGCAAACTCATAACCCAATCAAATCTTTGTCTGTACATCCTTAATTTCTTGGTATTTTTTTTCCTCCTCCTCTTTCTTGGAAGAACCATCTTGATTCTCTCATCAAATCAGCTTCAAAAGGTTGATGGGTATTATAAACGCTTTCAGAACTTCTTCATATCACATCAGTTGCTTTCTCTCTTCACAAAGGCGTTGCTCGCTTTTGCTAAATTAAAGCGATCTTCAATGCGAGAGCAAATGTGAGCACGAAAGAGATCAACCCGGGCAAACACACAGTTGAGTTAAAAAAATAAACACTAAAGTGCAAAACAATTCGTGCAAATTAGACGGCTGCGCTGTCATCATTATCGGTCTGAAGAACAAATTTTCTTTTAGGTTGTCTGGTTAGCTCGTTTAATTCGAGAATACATGAATACATCAAATCGAACTTAAACCCGAGAGCAAAACAACCCAATATAGGGTATTTTGCAACGACTGAAAAGAATTTGATCAGCGGGCTCATCAAACCGTTCGCCTGAGAAGTTCGCTTTGGTTTGTGCAAACTAGTTCGGCAATAATTCTCGCTCGCACTGTCATCCACCTTTGGTTGCGTGTATATGCATGCATCACATTTGTTTTTTATTTTTTTAACGGGGTCTAGAGCTTTTACCGCCTTTTCAACATCTTCCCTCCCACTGATACACTTAATCTCCTGACAGTCAAACTGCATGTTTCAAACTTCCTTCTCATTACACTATCACTAACACAATGGATACTGTCACTAAACACAACGAACATTGCCCTTCTTAATTCTCTAGTCGCATATAATTTTTGAAGAGGATTAGTGTAAATTTTGCTTATATATCGTCACACTCAGTGTATCGGTTCGTGTCGGCCTTAAAATCAATGTGGATTTTATATCGATGAGACTTTTCCAGTTCTGGTGAATTACATTTAGGACTGGCCTTTTTCCACCAGGGATATATATATATATATATATATATATATTATATATAATATATAATATATAGATATATATATACTATATAGTATAATATAATATATTATATATAATATATATAATATAAATATAATTATATATATATAATATACAAATATATATATATATATATATATATATATATATATATATATATATATAATAAGCCGTCTTTGCTGAAATTGAGAGTTTGTGAAGCACATTTTAATTGTTCATAATCATAAAATTAGCATATTTATAAATTCAGATTAATTAATTCATTAGCCTTTGATATATAATTAAGTTATTTTAAAGACAAATTAGAACTTTATTCAACGAAGGACTGTGATTGTTCAAACGTTATATTTAGTGAAGACGAGGAATAGTGAAAAGAAAATAAAGAATTATTCCAGTAATACAAAATTATAAATAACTAAATAACTAAAATTTAAATTATAAAAGTTTTCCTTATAAAACAATTTTCTTTAATGATATTAGAAGAACGATTAATTTTAGGGTTAACATATGTATATTTGATAATATTGACATTTTAAAATTTTATTTTCTTTAAATGATACATAAGGATTATCCTGCTTTTTTCCGAAATATGTATAATATATTTAATTTTTTTTACTGTATTATGAAATAAATGTTTTCATTCTTTGAATGGTATAGTTCAAGGATGCCAAATAGGAGAATTTCCTCTAATTTCAAATGAAAATGTTGGTATAGTTTTCTATACTCGTGGAAAGCTCATTCAA
>JABUQX010031021.1:32500-37500 GCA_015478945.1 Trachelipus rathkii | reverse complement strand
CGATATCAATAACTCAATCTGAGTTTCTAAAACTTCCTTATTTATTTTTTTGGACACATTTCTATGATAATAGCGCTGTATTTTATTTTTAACAATACAATGCTCATAATATCTATCAACAGTCAAGATGCAGTGAAATTGGGATATAACTTAATCATATTGGATTATTAATTATTATAGTTATTAATTATTATTATGTTATGTAAATTTTTATCATGATTTATTTTATTATTGGCACATTATTCAAACTCGCTATACAGCTAGTATAATTTCAATGAGTTCAATATGGCAACCAGTTATGAAAACATGATATGTTCCGTATTAGTTATATTTTATTTTAGTATCTCATAAAACTGCAGTAAAACTAATTTTTTTAAAGAGTAATCAAATAATAATCAAACTTAAAAGCACTTATATAAATTCATCGTCAATAGTTCTATCTACGCTAATTAATAGATAATGAATCGAAAACAATGATTTAGTCAGCACTAGGTTCAAAATAAATTAAATATATCGTATCTAGATTATACTAATTAATTATTTTCATTCTATATTATATATTACTATTCAACTATTATCATTAATTCATAATGGCCTCTGGTTCTGATTTGATAGTGTCCAGGGAGTCTCTAAACAATAGAGGTCTGTCAAGAGCGTTAGAAGGTGTATCGGCGATATTGTTACAAGGGTTCGACAGCTATTTGGCGAGAGCGTAAAGTCTCTATCTGCGGAGCGCAATAGAAAACAAAGGAAACAGAGCTTAAATTGAACTGAAGGTGAGTCCCCTATCACTCAGAACTCGATCGATACAATTTCTCCGAAATGAAAGTGAATTGTATCACTTTCAGGTGATGGATCATGATCGGTCTTCCATATTAATTAGAATTACCAATATGAGATATGACTTAAATAAGTTACCTGGGGGTCCATAATGAATTCATTGGATCTAAGTGACATTAAAGGCATGGGTTGCATTGGTGGATGAGTTGGTCGTGGGAATCCTGGGGGGAAAGCATTCATCCAGAGTAATCGTATGCGTAAATGAGAGCGGAATCGTGGTGAGACCATTTTGAACTTCCTAAGGTGATGATTCCACATCACTCCAAATAATCGTGCCATGTGCCCTGGAGGAGTGCCCATTGATGATGGAGAAAGTCCTCCAGCTAATAGTCCAAGCATTTGTTGTGGTCCTCCCATTGGACCCAAAGGACTTTGTTGATGTCTCCCTGGATGTTGATGATTATGGTGAGGGAAGTGAAACGATAGGGAGAGATGAGAGTTGGACTGACGAGTCTGTATATTTGAGGATTACGCTGCTGTAATTGTGAATTGCTGTGTAGCTGAGATTGTTGATGATTAAGATGGGAATGTTGAGAAGCTGATTGTTGTGATTTTAACTGTTGTGGAAGTGAAGGGGACAGGTAATGATTACACAGTGATTAGGGGACATATGTGGTATGCATTCATTTTGGCCTAACGGTGACTGTGATGGATTTGAAACGGGAGGTAATGGAGGTCCTCCATTTGCAGAAATTGGAGAAGGCAAACCAGGAAGAATCATTCCATTAATATTTGCCGAAATATTATTAGGTATGTTATTTGAATGTGAGAGCATGTTGGGAATTCCATTTTGCTGTGGACCATTCAACGACCCATTTGCGGGGACCGACGATGGTCTGCTTTGTGGTGTACTAGGCCCTGGTGGAACTGAAGAGGTAGAAGTGCTTAGTGTAGTTGCCAAAGATGTGGATGACGTTGACTGATTAGAGGAAGAAACTATACTTCCAGGGCGTGAATCTCCACTACAAGGGCTAATTCTGTTGGCTTCCTTAGATAATGGAGATGGTAACGGTATTGGTACTCCAGGAAGAGGAGGAGTAGGTAGTGGAAGACCTATACCTCCTGGAAGAAGAGGTTGAGATGTTCCTGGAGTAGATGGTGGGATAGGTGTTGAATTTCCACTTTTATCTGGAGTACCGTTGGGAGTAAAATGACCGTTTGAAGAGCTTTGAGTGAGTCCAGATTCATCCTGAAATATTTGAAGGTTAATTAGTTGTCAGAAAGCGATATTTTACTTATTACATTTAACCATCAAATAAGAAAAAACAACAAAAAGAATGAAGAATTAAAAAATTATTATTATTATTATTATTAAAAGTTTTTGATTTTATTTCCAAGTTTCTAAATAGTTATTTCTGTACATAGTTTAATTTTCTTAAAATAATAGATCTTTGAAACCAATTTACATGAGAAGAAGAAGATATATTTATTTATATTTCCCGACGCGTTTCGTCTCTAAACTTGAGACATCTTCTTCTTCTCATGTAAATTGTTTTCAAAGATTATTTTAAGAAAATTAAACTATGTACAGAAATAACTATTTAGAAAACTTTGGAAATAAAATCAACAAACTTTTAATAAAATCAAAGGCTGTATTGGAATTCCTATATTATTATTATTATTATTATTATTATTATTATTATTATTATTATTATTATTATTATTATTATTATTATTATTATTATTATTATTATATATCAAACTGGGCAATACTTGAGGAAACAATTTGTAAATTAGTTTTCAGTCATTATTAATTTCTTTACTATTATATTTCCGAGCTGAAAATTTAGTGTATATATATAATATATATATATATATATATATGCTATATAGTTAGATATATACTATATGTATTATATAATACCTTTGATTTGAGGGTTGTTTCTGGTTCCCTTAACAATAAGAAAAAAAATATAATAAGCATATATATATATATATATATATATAATATATATGGCTTTGCTTTATATATATATATATAATAATATATATATATATATGGTAATAGTTGAGATTAGCGGATTCTGACGAATATCGTTTTTTTATATATATCTTTCGTCCCCATGTAAGAGGACTATAAAACCTCTGCCAAACGTCCCTCATATTTAATCCATCTACCGAATTTTATTATATTTTTTTTTTATGTTTAAATTCTGTTTATGACCCATTAAGTTTATGTTACAATAAGTTTTGTTAAGTATACACAGGAAATCTGTGTATACAAAACAAAAACTAAAAAAACCTTACTTATTTTTTGAACGCAAAAAAAAAAAAAAAAAACAATATATGAAATCAAAGAATAACGTTTCTTATAAATATATCGTAATTGTGGCAATTATTTACTAACATGTGGCAGAGTTGCTTCATACCAATATCAAAACATCGATTGATTTAAAAAAAATATATTGATTTTTTAGAATCAGTTAATCTAAACTATTACCATATATATATATATATATATATATATATATATATTAAATATATATATATAGTATATATATATATAATATATGTAATATATATATATAAATATATACATATATATATATAATATTATATTATATATATTAAAATTTCTCTTATTTGAATAGTTAATCCTACTTTAAATAATTTATAATTTATCCTTATGATCCCATCTCTGAAGACGGCTGTGTCCCTGAAAACCACGGCCCGAATTACCCCTTTAATTTGATCTTCAGGCCATGCCCCCAAGAGGATGCGCTGTGGGCGACCTCTGCCCTTAGGTCTCATGTCTCCTGGTTCATGTGAAGGCCCCAGTAAGTTGTGCACACGATTGGCATACAAAACGAACGTAGGGTATGGAATGTCATATTTTCTGGCAGCCTGAGAAAACCATTAAATATATATATATATATATATTAACTAAGATATATATATATATATATAAATATATAGTATATATATTATATATATATATATATATATTTATATATATATTATTTATTATAATCTATATATATATATATATATCTATATATATATTATATATATATATATTATATATAGTATATATATAATATATATATATATATAATATTATATATAATATAGTATACTATATATAAACTCCAAAGATATAAATAAAAGCATTTATAAATTTGGTTTTTAAATATTGCTTCTGACACGTTTATTGTGCTCTTAACTATACTATTATTATATATAATATTATACTATATATATATATATATATATATATAAATATATATATATATATATATATATATATATATATATATATGAGCCGATGAATAATTAAAATAGTAATTAAAAATCAAGTATTAAAATTGAACTGAATATTACTCATAGCACAAGAAGCATAATAAATGTATCCCAACTTAATTTCCTGTAGAAGGGTTTTACCTGAGACAGTGACAAGCCTTCCTTTAACACTGCATGAATGGCCTCAGCCATCGTTTCAGGTCCTCCAGGACTTCAAGGGACCCCTCTCCCTAAACCTCAAGTTCTGAAGAAGGGACTGGGTTTGGTTCCAACTCTTCTGCCACGCTGCTTGCACCTGCGCTTGATAAGAATCTGTAAAAAGGCAATATTCAGGTTAATTATCATGTCAATAATAATAATAATAATAATAATAATAATATAATAATATAATGAATAATAATAATAAAATGAATAATAATGATTGGATAAATAATAATATAACAAGTAATTATAATATAATACTGAATAACGAATAATAATAATAATAATAATAAATATTATATAATAATATTATAATAATAATAATAATAATAATAATAATAATAATAATAATAATAATAATAATAATAATAATAATAATAATAATAATAATAATAATAATAATAATAATAAATAATAATATCATTGATAAATAATAATAATAATAATAATAATATTATATAATAATATAATAATAATAATATCAAAGATATTGAATAAATGAATATTATAATAATCAATATAATAATATAATAATATAATAATAATAATAATAATAATAATAAATAATCTAATGACATTAAATAATATGTTATATATATATAGTATATATATATATATATATATATTATATATATATATATATATTATATTAATTATATATATATAATATATCATATATATATATAGTATATATATATATATCATATATATATATGATC
>JABUQX010031021.1:0-2500 GCA_015478945.1 Trachelipus rathkii | reverse complement strand
GGAAGGATATTTAATATATACTATATATAATATATATATATACGATATATACTATATAAATAATACTACATAATACCTTATTATAATATACTATATATATAATTATATACCTATATAATAATAAATATAATATAATAAATACACAATAATATATAACTATATATATAAATAACAATATATAAATATATAATACATAAACATATATGCGCAAAAATGTATATATCAAGTATACTATATATACAAATATAATATAGAATAAAATAATGATATATAATATATATATATATATATATATATAATGATACGTAGAATATATCTCTGCTTTTATTAATTACAATATTTACATACACAACAACAAAAACAACAACAACAACAATGTAAATAATAATAATAATAATAATAATAATTAATAATAAATAATAATAATAATAATAATAATAAATAAAAATAAACAAAAATAATAATAGAAGTATACATAAAAAAAAAAAATAAAAGAAATGAAATGTTGTATATTATTATTACCACATAAATTTTATTTATTCTTTTTAAAATTTCAAAATTTAACAACTTTAATTTGACAGAACACTTTAATACGAACAATAATAAATAAATAAATCTAATATAATACTACTATTATATATAATATAATCAATAATTATATACGTATACTATATCATAATATATAAACTACCTGATATCATATACTAATATAATGATATAATATATATATATACTGATATAATATATATTCAAAACTAAAAGTGTAGTATAATCAATAATAATGAAAATAATAATAACAATATTAGTAAAAATTATAATAATAGTGCCAAAACTAAAAAAATTATAATAATAAAAATGATGATTTATAATAATATATATTCCCTCATTAATTAATTAAGGAATATATATCAAATTAAATATAATGCTCAAAATAAAAAGAATTACGACAAAAGTAAAAGAAAATAAATAATAAAAATAATAAAAATAATAATAATAATAATAATAATAATAATAATAATAATAATAATAATAATAATAATAATAATAATAATAATAATAATTATAACAATAATAGGAAACTAGGTATCTCGTTCCACTTCTTCGTCAGCCATTTTTGAGTCATTGAGTTTGGGGCGCAAACAGTTAAGCCAAACCAAAAATTCTTTGGTGGGAACTTTGACATTCGGATCCGACAGCATAACACTGTCTTCATTTGACAATATTTCAGCAGTATCCTCATGACTATCAGAGGGTTCGCACGTCGAAAAAGAATCTTCTGGGCTATTTTCTTTATGATATATTTGTTTACTTTTTAAGAAAGAATTTTCGGACTGAGATACTTTAAAATTTGACTCAGTTAGTGGACTTCTCTCTCTATACTGTGATGTTGTGGGCGTTGAAGGAGTAATGTAATTTTGCAAGGTTTTGTTCTGAAAGGAAAGAGCGTTGAAAGTATTTATGGCACTTCCTTTCGAAGAAGAGTACCTAAATCCACATTGGACTTTTGAAGATACCAGTCCCAAGGCTCTGGTTCTTCTCCACAAAGTCATTACTGGGATATTGAATTTCTCTGCAGCAGGTTTGATTGGGGTGCCATTTCGAACCATCATTAGAGCAGCTGTCAAATCCTCTTGAGACCATTTAGAAGAGTATTTAGATCTGTAGGAAGAATTTTTGCACTTTGCGTTGTTGTTATTATTAAAAGGGAATGGCTTATGGTGTGAAGCGTCATTATTCTTCTCATCCGATTCATTTTTGTGTTTAGAAGACCGAAACCTACCATTAGCTTTACATATTTTCCTAAGCGCTTCTTTCAAGCTACTTGACTTCCTTTCATCTTCTTCCTGAGGCTTGGAATTGAAGGAGGACTCTTTATCTGGAAGGAGTACAACCATTTATTACCTTGTTGTTCTTTTTGTTATTGTATGGTTAGTTCGGTAATCATCATTAACATCACTGGAATATTAACTAGTGTCTTTTTGAGTGAATTAAAAAATAGTCATGCAGGATTCGGGGAGGATACTATGGTTATCAAAAACAGTCAAACAGCCATTTTTGCTGTTTTAGTGTTTGTTATTCATTTTCAGTCCCATGCTCTATATTACTTATACTAAAAAAAAAAGTTTGGACACTCTGTTGGTAAAACCAAAATCTGAAACAAAAGAATCCAAAATCGTGCTCAATTTCTTTAACTTAAAAGAAAAAAAAAAGATACAAAAAAATTATTTCGAATAACAACTAAACCAACACTTAATTAATACAAGAATCTTAAACCCATCATAAGATAATAACAGAAAACGCTTACGAAATTATCTCGACAAGAAAAAAAAAATAAACATCATTAATCAAAGGCTCATTAATTTAATACGCATTAAAAAAAAATGGCAACATATACCGAGAGGACTTCTTAAGAACATTGACATCTTACTTGAAAGCAAATGGTACAAAAGATTGACGGATTTCGAAGGTTTAAGTGATGTTGGCTGATCTCTTCAACTTT
>JABUQX010031020.1:40000-41354 GCA_015478945.1 Trachelipus rathkii | reverse complement strand
CTTTCATTGTACTTCGTTCAGTTTCCGTTTGGGTGCAACCGTTTTCGCATTTATCGTGAAACGCGCTTTCGCGTTTTTCGTGCCGCTTCACCAGAGAAAAGAGCATCTTGGAAGTTTTTAAATTTCTTGGTTCGAAATATCACTCCTTTGAAACTCGATATTTGTTCAAATCCATAGAAGGGTGGTTGGAACCTGCTGAGATGAAGCAACATTCTGAAAGTTTTAACTCCCCACCGTGTCACAGGAGCAGCCAACAAGGAGAATCAGAACCACGTCGATATGGGCTAACATGCTTGTTTCGACAAATTTGCATTAATAAAACGAAGAAAAATTTCACTCGCGCCGGGACTCGAACCATCGACAACAAGCGTCGCCGTTAAACAATGTACAAGAGGTTAAACCACTAGTCAGATCCAACACCCCAGAAAAAAGGTATTTCGTTACAGTTTTTAAGTTTCCTGCTTCGATTTCACTGCTTTGAAACTCGATGCTTATTAAAATCCACAGAAGGATGGTTGGAACCCCTTCTGGGGCTACACAGGCATTCTTCAGGGGTGCTCATGGATAACAGGACCAACCAGACCAAGGTCAAGGAACGCAAATTCCACCACTAGTCCGATCCGACACCACAAAAAAATAAGGTATCTCTTTACAGTTTTCAAATTTCCTGCTTCGATATCACTGCTTTGAAACTCGATACTTATTTAAATCCATAGGAAGGGTAGTTGGAACCCCTCCTGGGCTACACGGCATTCTTCTGGGGTGCTCCTGGTTTACAGGAGCAACCAACCAAAGTCTCAAATAATGCCGACATGGGCACAACATACTTGTTGCGACAAATTTGCAAAAATAAGACGAAAGAAAAATTTCACTCGCGCCAGGACTCGAACTATCGACAACAGCGTCGCCGTTCAGACAATATACAGGGAACTACCACTAATCCGATCACTTCAGAAAAGAGCGCATCTCAAGAGTTTTCAAATCTCCTGCTTCAATATCACTGCTTTGAAACTCGACACTTGCTTAAATTCACAGAAGGGTGATTTGGAACCCCCGCTGGGGCTACACGGCATTCTTCTGGAGTGCTCCTGGGTTATAGGAGCAACCGACCAAAGTCAAAGAACCGGCATGCGCACAAGATACTTGTTGAGACAAATTTGCAATAATAAGACGAATTTTTTTTCGCGCCGGGACTCGAACCATCGACAAATGCGTCGCCGTTAGACAATGTGAGGTGGCTCTACCACTAGTCCGATCCACCTCCCCAGAAAAAGAAGGCATCTCGAAAGTTTTCAAATCTCCTGCTTCGATATCACTGCTGAAACTCAATACTTATTTAAATCCACAGAAGGAT
>JABUQX010031020.1:35000-37500 GCA_015478945.1 Trachelipus rathkii | reverse complement strand
CCAACTATAACAAACCTCATCATCATTATATCATCATTTTCATGTATATTTAGATTTAAGGAGACCTTTTTTTATTTCTTTTGTTTTGTTAATTTTACATCTAATTTCCAAAACCAATATTCGTTGTAATGTATATTATTAATTTTTTTCCAGATCAAAATAAAATAGTAAAAGAATGGCTTCCACCTCTGCCATAAGAAGCAGAACCAAAGATAAAATTTTCATTGTAGGCTATCCGGCTCACCAGATAACCGGTTGTAAATTGCCCTCCAATCGTCAGGTTTTGGCCACTTTGTTCTACAATTTGCGTACTGTGAAATTGAATCTAAGAGATTCAGCAAGAATTACCATAAAAGAAACTCTTGTTTTCTGGAGGAGAAAAGCTCGGATTCCTACAAAACATGTGAAAGATGATATTACTAAATTAGAGAAACTTCACGCAGAGTTGAGAAATGTACAAAAGGACCAGTATAAACAACCAGAAGCTGCAAAGAACAAAATCAAAGAGTTCGCCTCAAAGGTAGATGATATCTTTGATATCGCCCATCAAGATGCCTTGGCCATGATGAAATCAGAAGAAGACAAGGAGTTTTTTTTGAAACAAAGGGAAAAGGGTCGGCCAGGCTCTATGCTTGGAGTTGATCTGAAGTTAGCTCGAGCTGAAGAAAGAAAACTACAAAAGGAACTTGCGAAAATGAAAGAGCAAATTCAAGCGGAATGTTTATTCGACATAGGTAAGATACTTTTATTTTTGCTTGAATATTGATCTTTTGCTAGGTACGTTTACGTCCCCTGATTCTATTGTTTAGTTTTTACAAAAGCACCAACAAAACAAGATAAGCAACGTAACAACTATTTTCATAATTAATTTGGTCCTTTTCTTTCTCTTCTTTTGTTCATAGAGACTGATGATAAAGAAGATGAGGACAGTGATGAAGAGGAAAACACATGCGATGAAGATATCGAGGATGTGCTGCCAATGGACGTTTGTGCTTCTCAAGAAACCGAGGAACTTCCTGGACCATCTCATAGCAAAAGGATGAAATGGCATTCTGACTCAACTTTTGACCATCCCTTAACTCTGTTGTTGGATCCGAGTGCTTAAGGTATCTGACCACAGAAATGCCACGAATACTCATAGCTACCATAGAAGCACTTGGGGAGAATCCAAGGAGTTCAAAGTGTCAAAAACCACCATTCATGAAAGGCGAAAAGTATTCAGAAAAAAATACACTGAGAAGATCTTGGAACAAATTTATATACCAGAGAAGGAAGCTGTTGTAGTTCATGGGGACGGGAAAACCTACCAGACGTTCTAAAGACCAGAGCAGAAGAACGAATATATTTGTAATTTTTTTGTGAAAATGAGCAGCTTGCTAAGAGTTCCATAACCCAGCGAACACAAACACTGGTGAAGGCAAGCCCTGACTGTTTATAGGTGTCTCGAGGAATGAATTGTCTCCCATACTATCAAAGGCAATGTGTTTCAACACCACTGCATCAAACACAGGAAGGCTCAAAGGCTTGTACAATTTTGGAAAACATCTTGGGTAGAGAGCTGCTTTACCTAGCTTGCCGCCACCAGCAATTCTTGAAGTCATGTTGGAGGTGTTTTCGAATGAGTTCGGATCCAGCAACTGGAGCTCAGCAAGTGTATTCAGAAGATTTCAGAATGCATGGGCGAGCTCAACAAAAAACAATATGACTCGGGTGTGTCAGCGAAATTGTGAAAGACATCTACCTTCTGAGTAATTATAACACTTAACTGCGGGATTGAACACTAAACTCACGAAATCACAAGCGAACGATTACAAGGCTCTACAGATGATGGCATTGGTGTTTGTAGGGCAATGAATGGAACGGAAGAATTTAAATCTCAGGTGAGCATCAGTGTGCCAGGTGGATGGCCAGGCGCATCTATTGTGCGAAGAGATGTTTCTATTCCGCGGACAATTCAAACTGAGTCATGAAGAACAACGTGCCATAGAAGCTGTCTGTATTTATTTTTCTCGTTAGAGTGTATTGCAAAGCTTGGTTCAATGCCCACAAAGCACACTTGGCTCCCAAAGCAAGACTTTGACCTCTTGCGAAGTTTGTTGGACTATCAGGAGATTGACAAAGCTATCTCTGAGAGAGCTCTGGTGAAATTCTCAAACCATTTGTGATATTTCAATGCAGAATTGGTAGCCCTCGTGTTCTTTGATCCCTCAATTTCAGACGAAGAAAAATCGGAAATGACGAACAAAGTCCTAAATGACACCGAGACCGAGACAGAAAATTCAAGAATTGTAAGCCCCAAATTTTGAAGACACCAGTTGGAAGAACTGGTTAATGCAGGGTTATCTTATTTAATTACCAAGGGGACCATGATTTCTTTGAGCGTTTCCAGATTAACACAGATTTTCTCAGAAACCCCAGTAGCTGACTGAAAATATACACATTTTAAAGGTTGAGTTGTGAGGCTTAGGAATGGTGGCCGTGTGGCAGGGCAGGGTAAAAT
>JABUQX010031020.1:10000-30000 GCA_015478945.1 Trachelipus rathkii | reverse complement strand
TACCAACCTTTTTTTTTTGGGTTGGCAGTAATGAAATTTTATTGAAGTGAAAATAACATTTATTTTTATTATTGCATTCTCCTCTGAATTAATGACTAGATGATGAATATTAATGTGGTCTTTTCTTTTTTTAAGTGAGTGATAATATAATTTAGCACCTTGCCTCCGTGGAAGTCCTTTAAAGAAGAAACTTTGCCTCCAAGGCCCGTGTCCTACTGCATTTTCTTGGCAGAAGGTGTTTTATGATTTCCTGTTGTATAAAAGTTGTAGCTGCATTTTTAAAGATTTAATTGATTTATTTAGAAATTTAGTATGAACTAAGAATAGGAGATTAAATGTATATCGTGTTCTATTATATATTCAAAATTAAGGGTTTATTTTATCTACTCCTTCTCATTTAGCATTGCTAGAGTTACAAGAAGGGTTAAAAGATTGTGACTGATTGCCGATGACAGTTGAATCCGGCAACAATACCTCTCAATCAATTTTTTTTTCAGTATTCATTGGTAGATATTTGTAATGTTATTCAAAACACAACTCTCTCTCTCTCTCTCTCTCTCTCTCTCTCTCTCTCTCTCTCCTCTCTCTCTCTCCTCTCTCTCTCTCTCTCTCTCTCTCTCTCTCTCTCTCTCTCTATATCTCTCTCTGCCTCTCTCTCTCTCTCTCATGCATATATATATATATATATATATATATATATATACCACTTATATATATATATATGTATAACATATATATATATACTTACCTTATACACTCTCTCTTTATATATATCTTTCCTGTATATATATATATTAAACTTAAGTTTTTATTTGGTAAAAAATGGTTTTCTTTATTTTGTTTCACATATTATTACAAAGGGGCAGCTCTGCCAGAATTTATGGGAGGAGTTATTTTGCCAGGCGTGTTCCAGGAGGCTTTATGGAAAAATCCTCAAAATAGCAAAATAGGAATAAGGTTTCTTTTACGTTGCCATGACAACCAGTGTTTTGAAAGCATTATAATTATGTTTTCTTGGAGGCACAAATCAAAATTCCTCCAGTCAATGATCCTTATGAAAAATAATGTTTCGCAAGAGAATAAATGATCTTAATGTAAAATTAGCGTTCTTGTATAACATTTTAAACATTATTTCAATAGTAATAAATAGTAATTTGAATTATTTTATTACATTAGTTGATTTTTTTTTTTTTTTGAAGAGGTTTTATATTTGGCCCTTCCACTTTGAATATATATATATATATATATATATATATATATATATATATATCTTATAAAAACTTAAATATAAATATATATATATATTTATATATATATATATATATTTATACTCTACCTTAACATACCTTTACACATAATATATATATAACTACTCTAACTACACTACTACACTATATATATATATATATATATATATATATAAACTTTCTTCTATTCATTTATGATCCTCAAACTGAAAATCTGAAAATGTGGCAAACTTCCAAAGGAATTTGGGCTTGTGAGATTACAAAAATTGATTGTTCAATAAAGAAGTTGCTTCCCTTCCCACTCGTTTCTAAATTAGCTTCTTGTAGTGATTTGCAAGTACTTTCGATGCAAATCTCAGACCTCAGAAGTAGGTCAGCTTGATTCGTATTTATTGGAGGATAGATTACAAATCTTAGCAATTAAATTATTATTATTATTATTATTATTATTATTATTATTATTATTATTATTATTATTATTATTATTATTATTATTATTATTATTATTATTATTATTATTATTATTATTATTATTATTATTATTATTATTATTATTTACATCAGATTTATAGTAAATAATATAATTTTGATTTAGCGGTTAGCGAAACATTTCAATTTATTTGTTAAAAGAATGATAATTTAATTAACAAATAGTTATTAATAAACTAATCATCTTGCAGTAGATTATCAACGAGAATGTTGCTTTAATCATATATACATATATATATATATATATATATATATATATCACTCCACTTTATAATATATATATATATATATATATATATATATATATATATATATATATGCTATATAAAAAAATATATATATATATACAACATATATATATATATAATATACATATATATATATAAATATATATATATATATAATAATATATATATATATAATATGTCTTTCTTCTTTCTTTATATAATAATATATATGTAATATATATATATATGTATATATATATATGCTAACATATATATATATATCACTTATATATATATATATACGCTTATATATATATATATATGTATGCTTATAACATATATATATATATATTATATCTTATATGCCTAACACTTGCCTTATAAATAGCCATATATACATATATATATGTATATATATTGCGTATATATATATAATATATATACTCTTTCTTTTATAATAATAATAACAACAATATATATATATATATATATATTCTAATATCAAACGTGTGTGTGTTGTGCGATGCGCGTGTGAGTTGTGACGAACGATTATTATTCCTTATTCTTTGCTAACTGGCTGGCACCTTTAGCACCTTCTTCTAATATTTATTTAGCTCTCTTTTTAACTTCTTCTAGCTTCCATCAACTGCTTCTTTTATTTCTTGTTTTATTGTATTCTTCTTGTTCTGCTGTTCGTTTAACTTCTTCTTCTTCTTCTTCTTCTTCTTCCTTTGCTTTAACTATTCTTCTTCACCTTTATTTAACTATTATTCCTTCTTTCTTCTTTATTTATTCTTCTTCTTCTTCTTCTTCTTCTTATTATTATTATTATTATTATTATTATTATTATCATTATTATTATTATTATTATTATTATATTATTATTATTATTATTATTATTATTATTATTATGATTATTATTATTATTATGATTATTATTATTATTATTATTATTATTATTATATTATTGTTATTATTATTATTATTATTATTATTATTATTATTATTATTATTATTATTATTATTATTATTATTATTATTATTATTATTATTATTATTTTTATTTTTGTTTATTATTATTTTTATTATTATTATTATTTCACATATTTATTTATTCTTTATTTTATATATTGATTATTTTGAGAAATTATACTAATCAAAATGTAAGAAATTTATTTCTCCACCAAAAGCAAGATTAGCTTTCCTATGTTAACAGAATTAAGGCAATTGGTTGGTTTGCAAGAGTGACAAATTGAGGACTGAGAAAGATCATTCCTTTCCTGCTGCTTCATTACAAACATTATCAGAAGATGTGTTGACAAACACTCCATTTAAATATTAAATAAAGAAAGATAAGATGAAGCAGCAAAAGGATTTCGGGAAATAACGCAATATCAATTATTTCTTGTGGGTTTATAAATTTTCAAAGTAATATATATATATTAAGCTGGGTTGAATTTTGGTGGGATAACCAAACATGGTCAAATTGGTGCTCCTTGGCTTCCCTGTAGTGGGACAAAAAATCATTTTGCATTTACTCAATGTCTAGGGGGCCCAACTTTAGTTTTTTTAAAGGGTTTTGACATCTCGTTTTTTACTAATTTTAAGTTATGAATTTTATATGCTTTGTTCTTCAAAATTTGGTTTTAATACTAATTGAGAGCTATTTCTGTCTCATTTCAGATCCAGACTATTCGACGTTTGGAATAAGTCTGTGGGTGCAAGTGAGGATTACTACTATTGCAAGACGTATGCATGGCATGTGCAACGAGGCATAAAGATGAGCGCCACAATATTCAGTTATCCACAAACGCGTAAGAAAATCCGGCCACACCCCAGCTGGGGATAGTTTTTCAGAGCTTCTACAGGTTCCATCAGAGTAGTCAACAAAAGAGATTTTTAAAACGTGTTATATCTAGCAAAGTTAGTGTGTGAAGTTCAAAGAGGCATATAATAAAGCAGAGCATTCCAACAACGAATTTAAGTGTTATAGTGAGAGTAAGAAGAGGCTAATAGTGAATGTCAATGATTTGATGAAATATTCAAGAAATAAACAATCTTCTCTAACATATCAGGATAAAATAAAATCATTTTCTCGTTCTCTTCGACATTAGCGCGTGCAAGTTAGTTCATAATGGTATAGTTGAACGTAATCAATGTCAATGTCCCAATGAAAAGAAAATTCCTGTATTGGAATGGCAATTTGGCTTGATCAAATCTTTAGGTACATGATAATGAGGAGAAAGGTGGACAAGGAAAGGCAGAAAAACATTGAAACTTCAGGAAAGAAGAGGAAACAGTTGACATTTTGAAAGTAAGATGAACGCACGAATACTAAGAAATGTTAGCTAAGTTCAGTTCAGTTATCAGGCGGTAAAGAGAGTGATGGCCTAGAAAGAATAATTTTTCATAGAATCAGAAGAAATGGAAAGAATAACCACTTTAATAGAGATAGAAACCAGTATCCTGAGTTGTGTAAAGCATTAGAGAGGACAAATGTAAGCAATAGAGATGCATGTCTCATAGTTAATGCTGCCCCCAAGGACCTCAGACTTTTGTCACCAAAAAACGTTGTTGATCCAAGTAAGTTACAATGCCAAAGAAAATACTGGAGAGACAAACAGTCAGAGGAACATTTGCTGCAACACAGAGGTATGATCTGCATTGGTTTCGATGGAAAAATAGATGAAACACTTGTCGATACTGGAGGTGTGCGTAGAAAAGTTAGAGAAGAACATTACGTGCTAGTGTCATTTCCAGATGCATGTTACATCGATCACGTTAGTCTTAACTCAGGAAGATCTCGAGATGTATTTAATGAAATTCTGGATTATTGAACAAACAAGATCTACAGAGACTTTAAGAGCAGTGATTTGCGATGGAACTCCTGTGAATACGGGTAACAAAAATGGAATAATCACACTGTTGGAGTTACATCTTAAAAGACCACTTCAATGGCTCATATGCATGTTGCATTTTAATGAACTACCACTCAGGAAGTTATTTAGTGTTGTTGATGGGAAGACAACTGGCCCATCGTCACATGAAGGACCTATAACCAAACTGCTCTCATTTAATCCTCAGACCAAACCCATCATTAATTTTCAAACCAATTCCAGGCTCTGTAGTTGATGTTCCTGAAACAGTTACGAAAGATCTAAGTTCTGACCAGCTGTATTTACTAAAAATCTGTTTATTAATTTAGCAAGGGGAAAAAAAATGGAGATTAAAAAAATATGCGGTATTTAAAAACTGCACAGCGTGCCTTAAACCATGCAAGGTGGCTAACTAAAGCTAACGGAGCTGCTTCGATTGTACGTTCAAGCTAGAATCCGCATCACGATGATCGGGGCGTTTTATTTTTTGATTCATTTTGAACTTCATGCCCCATATGGATCTGCCATCCACTCCCTCCCTTCTGTCAAGATGATTTTTGCGAATTTTCACTTTGTGGTATCCACAGTATCAAAAACTTTCTCCTGAGGATCAGAACATCATTTCTCCAGTGCTCCTAAACAACTCCTATTTTTGTCATCCAGAAAAGCTAGCTGGTGTTGCAGATGAACGGGAAACAATAAGAAGATTTTCATGTTAACAAATTCTTCAAGCAAGAAAGAAAATTTCCTCCACCAATGTGCAAGTTCGTTGCTTTGATAAAAGGCAGCTAAACGTCAATCTCAACGCCACTTCCTACATGGAACTGATAGACTGGGGAGTACTCCTATCACCCCCCCACCTCTTCTTGATATTAGTGATGATATTTTGGTTAGTAATCAACAAATTCTCCTACCAAAGTATCCGTGTCATTCGGTCGATGTTGAAAGAAATGTCAAAGATGTTTCCGCTGTTTCTAGTAGGGTCGTTGGTCATACTTCTCGACATGGTGCAATACTACAAACCAAACATTCTCGAATCGAAATACCTTCAGTACAGACAAAATCTGATTTTCTATGAGATTTTGTACTATGCAGGTTGTTTAGCATGTAAGAATGTAAGGATATTTAGCTATCTGTATATCTATTTATATATTTTTGTTTTTAAATAAAAAGATTCAAGGTAAAGTTGGGGTATGAAAACAAATCTTGAAGAACTTACTTTTAACACATTTCAGTTTGTATCTGAAGTGAGCACCAAAATAAAGTTGTTTCAAATCTGCACTACAACTCACGTGGAAACCCAATAATATATATATATATATATATATATATATATATATATATATATATATATATATATATATATATATATGTGTACTTTTTTTATTTTTTTATTATATTGTATAATATATATATAAACTATATATATATATAACACGCATAATAACCATATATATAACATATATATATATATATATGCTGCTGCTCTCTCATAACTTGCCACCATATGCCATATATGTATATATATAATAATAATATATATATGTATATATATATATATATAATAACTTTATATAAATAAATAATATATATATATATATAATAATAACCTTATAATATATATATATATATATATATATATAATATATAATATAATATAACAACAATAATAATAATATCTTTTTTATATATATATAATAATAATAATATATATATATATATATATAATTTGTTTCAAATATCTTGAATAAGAGGGACTATGGAACAATCAAAAGTATTTATTAAAAGTCTTTTTATATATATATGTATATATAATAATAATAAAATATAATAATATATATATATATATAATAAATAATATATATATATATATATATATATATGTGTCCTATGTCTTTGCCTGTGATTACATTTGATCGGGTGCATGGGCTCCTGAGATCTATGAACGTTAGGAAGGCGGGGGGCCCGGATGGCATTCCTCCCCGAGTTTTGAGGGAGTGTGCTTCCGAGCTGGCCCCTCCCCTCGTTCAACTATATTCTCTATGTCTCAATACTAACACTTTCCCTCAGTGTTGGAAGCATGTATCCAACCTATTCCGAAAAAGAGCCGCTCTGATCCTTCTAACTATCGCTGCTAAGCTCTCATACCTGTATTCTGTCCAAAGATCTTTGAAACCACTTCTTAACTTTCTCTCGCTTCTTGAATACCATCTGGAATCTCATTCTCTTCTTTCCGGATCGCCAGTACGGTTTCGGCGTTCGAGGTCTACTGGTGATATACTTTCCTATTTAACCGATTTAACGTTCGCCCTCAGGAACTACGGGAGACTTGCGTGGTGGCGCTTGACATATCCAAAGCATTTGACCGGGTATGGCACGCGTCACTGCTCTCCAAGCTCCCCTCCTTTGGGTTTCCTCCTTCTCTTTGCTTACTTATGTCTAGCTTTCTTTCAAGTCGCTCAAATATCGGCTGTGGTTGATGGAACGACTTCTTGCCTTCTTTTCTGTTAATGATGAGTGTTCCTCCAGGGTTCTGTCTTATGCCACCCTACTTTATTCTTACTTTATTAATGATCTTCTCACCTGCATCTAACTCTATCCCACTCATATGCCACGACAGGCTCCGACCCGCTGGGCTCAACTTCAACTCACATTTCAATTCTGCTCCCTCTTTTTTACTTATTGTTTCTCGTCTTAATCTTTCCGATTTCTATTCTCATGATCTGGATAGAATTTCCGATTGGGGTCGT
Organism: Trachelipus rathkii; assembly: GCA_015478945.1. Lineage (NCBI taxonomy): Eukaryota > Metazoa > Arthropoda > Malacostraca > Isopoda > Trachelipodidae > Trachelipus > Trachelipus rathkii. The sequence goes on along the minus strand of JABUQX010031020.1, from coordinate 22,411 downwards.
CTCAGCCTTGGCGAAATTCAATTCTTTGAAAACTCCTTCTACAAATCTCCCTCTCTAAGAAACACCTTCTAACTTTAGCTATCTCTTTCTGACGGTTCTCTCGTCTGCCTTGGACAATCTCAACATCACTTGGCTTTACATAAACAAAAAATGTCATGGAAATCTCACATCACTTTTTGCTAGGGCGGCCTCAAAGAAACTGGGAGTTCTGTTTAGACTGCGAGATTTTTTTTCTCTTCTCAGTTATTCCATCTATTCACAAGGGTCTCATCCGTTGTATGGAGTACAGTTCTCAAATCTGTGGGGGGGCTCTGGTTTTTAGCTTTTGGATAGGGTCAGGATTAAAAGCCAGGCTTTATAAACTCTTCTGTTCTTTCCAGTTCACTTGACCCTGTAGGCGCGATGTTGGTGCTTTATCTCTTTTCTATAGGTACCCGCGGCGGCAGGTGTTCGAGAACTTACCACTCGCGTACCACCACGTTTTGACGCCCTCGTAGCACAAAGGGGTGCTGTGTCTGCGCCACGAGTTTTGTGTTGATGTTGGTAACCCCAGGCTAGTTCGCTGGCTACGGTGCTTCCTTCTTTCCTGCCACATCTGTTCTGTTGGAATTCTCTTCCATCTCCTGTGTTTTGCTGAATTTAATCTCCCTCCCTTTAAAGCCTGCGTCTGTGCTCATCTGCGTAATTTACGCTAGTGGATGAAATTTTAGCGTGCAACGCCCCCTCCCTAGACAGGGCTTCTGCCGTGAGTGAGTAAAAATATTAACATAAAATATATATATATATATATATATATATATATATATATATATATATATATATATATATATATATATATATATATATTATATATATATAAGCACTATTTATGTGCTGCTGCTGCTGTGCTGTACCCAGTATGTATAGCCATATGCTTAATATGCATAGCCAACATATATGTATATATATACATATATAATATATGTATAATAGCAACAATAACATATTTAAAAAATACACGTTCAAGTGGTTAATAACTATATATATATATATATATATGTAAATATATGTATATATATATATATATATATATATATACAGAAAAAAGAGGGTTAAGTCATACAGTAAAGGGTTTCGGTTGTAACATCAAGATGTGAAGTGAACTGTATATCTGTTTTATTTAAGGAAGCATTAATAAAATAATTTCCATTATTTTATTAAAGAGATAACGGAATTATAATTAACCTAATCTATGTTCATATTGGCCAAAAGTAGGACCACTGTTATACTATACTTCTCTTTTGTATGAATCTGGTATGCCCATAATAAGTGGGATATAATTCTATTTCAATATGCTTTAATGCACAGTCTGTTTGGAGATCATAAGTTTACCTCCCACACCATGCCTTTCTCAAAAATTTCTGCAAGATTTAAACTTAAAAAGACAAAGTTAAAATAAAAGGAAAATCTTCGTAATTATGATACTACTAAACATTATAAACAGGTAATATATAAAAATTAACAATAATAATATATATATATATATATATATAATATATAATAATAATAATATATATAATAATATATTATTATATATAATATAATAATATATCTAATAATAATAATATATATAATATAATAACATATATATATATACTATATAATAATATAATAATATATATAATATATTAATATATATATATATATATGTATATATAATAATAATAATATATATAATAATATATATATATATATGTAATAATATATATAATATATAATATGTATGCTTAATAATATATATGATTGCTGAAATAATATAAAGTTGAAATAAATAAACCATATATATATATATATATATATATATTATATATAATAATATATGTATAATAATATATATATATAATATATATATAATAATATAAATATATATATATATGTATAATATATATATATATTATAATAAAATAAATATAAGTTAAGAATTGTAAATGATTCTTCATAGTTACAGCTAAAATATGCTGGCCTACCAGTCAACTGTAGGTGGCATAACCCCATTCACTCGACAGCCATTTTTTTTACAGTTGTCACCACCACTCACGGGCAGAGGCCCTATTCAAGGAGGGTGTTGCACGCCTCAGAAGTCAACAGCTAAAGGCAAATTACGCAGAAGAGCACAGACGCAGGCTTTAAAAGTGGGAAATTAAATTCCAGCAGGAAACACAGAAGATGGAAGGGAATTCCACAGAACAGATGTGGCAGGAAGAAGGAAACACCGCAGCGAACTAGTCTGGAGTTACTACACATCAACACAAAACTCATGTGCAGGCACAGCCCTAGTTCTATGAGGGCGACGTAAAGGTGGAGTACGAGTGATAAGCTCCCTCGAGAACCCTGACGCTGCGGTACCTATAGAAAAGAGATAAAGCTTTCCAACATGCGCCGCAAGGTAGAGGGACAAGGGAACTGGAAAATGCAAGAACAGTTTATAAGCCTTTTTGGTCTTTGACTCCGACCTATCCAAAAGCAGGTGAAACCAGAGGCCCCAGATATTGAGGCAGTACTCCGCCACAAGAGCGGATGAGGCCAGCAGCATGGCTGGAGAAACTGAGGAAAGAGGAAAAAAAGTCTTTACAGTCGAAACAAGGGCTGCAGTTTCTTTGAGGCCGCCCTAGCAACCGTTGTGATGTGAAGTTTCAAGACATTTTTTGTTTATGTTGAGGCCAAGGATGTTTATTGTCAATAGGAGGAGACGAAGACCGTCGAAAGAGATATGAAAGTTGGAAGGTGTTTTTGAGAGGGAGATTTGTAAAAGTTGAGTTTTTAAAAAATTGAATTTCACAAGGTTTCAGACGACCCCACCGGAAATTCTATCCAGATCAGCGAGAACAGAATCAGGAAAGATTAAGACGAGGCAATTCTAGAAGTAAAGAAGGAGCAGAATTGAGAATGGGTTAAAGAATGAAGGGTCGATCATCGGCATATGAGTGAATAGAGTTAGATATTGCATCTTGAGAAGATCATTAATAGAAAAGCTAGGAATAAAGTAGGAATAGGGCAGGAGCCCTAGGGGAACACCACTATTGACGAAAAGGAAGAAAAAAGTCCTTGCATCAGCAACTTAGCCGATATTGAGCATTTGAAGAAAACTAGACATAAGTGAGCAAAAAGAGAAGGAGGAAACCCAAGGGAGGGGAGCTTGGAAGAACAGTGACGCGATGCCATACCCGGTCAAATGCTTTGGATATGTGAAGCGCCACTACGCAAGTCTCCCCGTAGTTCTAAGGGCGGGGAAAACCATAAATCACAGTAAGATGGGAAAGTACTAACGCCAGTAGACCTCTAGCGCCGAAAGCCGTACTGGCGATCGGAAGAAGTGAATAACATTCCAGATGATCTAAATTAGAGTTGAGAGAAGAGTTTCAAAGGTCTTAGATAGAATACAAGTAAGAGCTATAGGGCTATGGTTAGAAGGATCAAGAGCGACTCCTTTTTCAGGAATAGGTTTTGATTACATTCTATAGTAGTGATGGAGCCGGATGTCAAAATTTGACTTGTTTGCGGATGCGGATGCGGATCTTAAAAGAGGATGAGGATGCGGATCTTAAAGTAGATGAGGATACGGTTACCGGATGCGGATGTTTACTCTTTGAAGTTTGAATTAAAAGTATATATATATATATACATATATACTCTTATATATATCTTTATATATATAATAATAATAACCATGTATATATATATATATATAATAATATATGTAATATATATATATATATCTTCATATCTTCTTCTTTAATAACTCATGCTGTATGTAGCAATATTATAATAATATAATATACGTATGTAATATATGCTATTACACATATAATAATATATATATATAATAATAATATAATAATAATAATAATAATAACTTAATAATAATAATAGCATATGTAATAATAATAATAATATATATTATATATAATAATAATAATAAATGCGAATAATAATAATAATATAATAATAATATATATATATATGTATATGTAATATGTAATAACTGCTCATCATACCTTCTTTCTTTTAACAATATGTATATTATATATATATATATATATATATATATATATATATATATAATAATAATATGTAATAATAATATATAACATATATATAATAACATATATATATATCTTTATATATACTTATGTATATATATATATATATATATAATATAATAACTTTCTATATATATATATATATATATATATATATATATATATATATATATATATATATACAGAAATCGAAATTCAAAATTACAATTATTCCCATAAACTCCAATGATAAAGATGACAAATAATATTTATTTTATATGCATTTAATCAAATGTAGAAACATCCTCAACATCCTCATTTTTCAAAAGAGGATGCGGATGCGGATGCGGATGTGCCGTTAAGTGAGGATGCGGATGCGGATGCGGATGTCAATTTAGGTGCGGATGTTCCGCAAATGCGGATGCGGATGCGGATATCATGTCCATCACTATTCTATATGCATATCTGTTCAAAATATTGAAAAAATGATATAGTAAATATCAAAAGCACGTTATAAATAACAATTGTGTACAAAAATTCACTATGTTGCTACGCAAGGTTTTAAAAGACAGAATCTCTAACCTTAAAAGCTGACAATTTTTAAGGGAAAACCAATAAATGACCTTATAAACTTTTTTTTTCTTAACCTTAATCTTGATGACTTGATAACAATGACTGACAATAGTTTAAAGACTTAACGCGTGTATGCAAGAAAAAAGGGAAGGTTGCTAAATGTTTTAATTTTTTATTAAGGCAAAAATTCAACTATGCGAAGTAGCCCTTTCCTATATAATATTATATTCATAATAATAATATATATATATATATATATAATAACTTATATATATATATATACTTTATATATATATATATATATATGCTCTTTCTTCTTCATATACTACTATATATATATATATATATATACATATATAGAGATATATATATATATATGTATATATAACGAATGTGCATCTATCCTTATATATTTATATAATAATATTTTAAACGTCTGTAACAATATATATATATATACACTCTTTAACTGCTATATATATATATATACCTTATAAATTCCTTATATACCTTATATATATATATATATATATATATATAACAATAATATATATATATATATACATATATAAAAAAATAACTATATCGAGAAAGATAAGAAAGAAAGTCTAAAATGAAATGAAGTTTAAGATAATTTTCTTGCCTGTGAATAGATAATAATTGTCTTAAGACCAAAAAATCTCTCTTCGTTTTAGTTTTTTTCTGTAAAAAAAAGAAAAAAAAATGAGACAAAAAAAAAATCACCTAGAAATTAAACCAAATTAATTGCGCCAACGTACCTACCGACTCTGCGGGCAAAATGTTCACGAAACATTAAAGTAGGTGCATTTATTGTATTTTAATTTCTACGACAGAAATTTTGGTTTGTTTAGTTATCTGGACTTTTTGCGGACTTTATCTATTTTTGCTATTTGTCTTTATTTTTCTTGAAATATATTTTAATGAATTATTTGTAGTGGAATACTTTTAGACGTCAAATACTGTTACATATCAGTATGTAGTCTTGATGCAGCAGATGTCGCATTTTTCGCATACGCGGATGCTGATGCGGAACTATTTCATTTAATATCCTCAGATGTGGATGTTTGATTTTAATATCTTCAGATGAGGATGTTTTGATATATATATATATATATATATATTTATATATCTTACCATACTATCTTTCTCTTATATAACAACATCTTTTATATATACATATCACTCATATCTCTTCTCTTTTATATATATATATATATATATTTTATATATATTTTAAGAAGCTTATAAACCGAATCATCAGGATTAGAGACTTTACTATCTCAAAACTTCGATAGATATAAAACTGAATATTTTTGAAATCGGCAGAACATTTTAATGCAGAAACAAAAAAAATAATAATTATTAAATTTAATAAATAATTACAAAAAATAAGTTAACATCTTACGTTGAAAACCTTAATTTAGACGTGTTACCCATAAAAATTATGTTTTCTTTATATCTTTTCAATATTTTAAGGGTAACTTTAAAAATCATGATTTTTAATTTTCTTCCCTTTCTTAACTTAAAAAATAAGGTTTTCATATTTTTTAAAAATTATTTCACCAGCACTCCATCTCAAGCAAGTGTAATTTTCAAGATGTCTGCTGAGCCTAATATTGGTGGATCATGTCTCAAGATATTTTGGGGAAGGCGACAATTGTCTTACATAAAAACTTTTTTTTATCGCACTTCATTTTTTCTTCTTCATTTTCCTGCATTAAAATGTTCGCCGATTTCAAAAATGTACACAGTTTTCAAGTAGGTATTGTAGTTTAAGTTACAGATGTCGCCTAATCTGGAGGCTTCCCCAGCTTTTATTAAGAGCACATATTAGAGATTGGAAAAAATATTCACAATTACGAACAAGTCTCCAGGAAATGTAAAAAAGTTTAGATCAAGTATATTCCCTATTGTTTATTATTTTAAACCGCCCTAATTTTGAACAAAAAAATTAACAAAATATTTATATAGTTTAAATTTTTAGTGTTTAAAAAAACAAAAGATTCTTAATCTTTACTCATTGTTAATTACCGTAATTTCCACATTTTTCCAATTTTCTAGAATAACTTAACATAGACAATTTAATTTTCAAATTTAAGATTCAAATTTTATGGTACCAAAAATTGTATACGAGCTTTTTCAGAATGAAGGTGCTTTTTTATCGTAGCATGTTGATATATGATATAGATGTGATGTTTCTATAAAGGCTAACTCGTGCTAGCCGAGCAGCACGAGTATAGGAGTCGCCTCTGATATAGATGTTGATATAGATGTTGATGTAGATGTTTATTATATATTATTATAATATATAAATGTAGATTTTGTGTTTCTAATATATTTACTATATATTATATTGTGTTCTATATAATATATTTACTCTATATATAGATTTTTTTTATAGCTCTGCATTTAAAATTCATTAAAATTTATATATTATCTTATATATTATATATATATATGTATAACATCATTTATAATAAAACTGAAAAGTATGCAATCATATATATATATATATATATATTATATATATTTACTCATATTTATAAATAATTTATATTATATATTTAAAATTCTATGAAATTGAATGAACTTTTGGATATATATATATATATATATTAATATATATAATATATTATATTATTAATATATAGGTTATATATATATATATAATATATATATATTATATATTATAATTAATATATTATATTATAATATAATATATTAATAATATATATATTATATATATATATAATATATTTATAGGATTGCGATAATGATTTTATAGGTGGTGAGTTAACCAAACATGGTCAAACTTGTGTGCCTCCTTGCTTACCCTGTAGTGGGATACAAAAATAAATTCTATTATTTTCATCTTAACTCATGTTCTAGGGGGCCCAACTTTAGTTATTGTTAAAAGTTTGTGACATCGTTTTTTACTAATTTTATAATGAAGTTATGAATTTTATATGCTTTGTTCTTCAAAATTTGGTTTTATTACTAATTGAGAGCTATTTCTGTCTCATTTCAGATCCAGACTATTCGACGTTTGAGATAAGTCCTGTGGGTGCAGTGTTTGTTACTATTATTGCAAGACGTATCATCAGGGATTATAGCCACAACAGAAGACTCCTGCGAATGATCTACGGTTCCCCAATCCACGAACATCTTGTCCGGAAAATCAGCTACACCTGGCTGAGGATGTTTTTAGAGCCTACAAGTTCCATCAAGTATTCAACAAAGATGCCAGTGTTACTCATCTAGCAAAGTTAGTGGCAACAGAAGTTAAAGGCATATACAATAAAGCAGGCATTCCAACAATAGAATTTGAAAGTGTTATAGTGAAAGTGAAGAGACTAATAGTGAATGTCAATGATTTGATAAAATATTCAAGAAATAAACAATCTTCTCTAACATATCAAGATAAAATAAAATCATTTTCTCGTCTCTTCGACATTAGCGCGTGCAAGTGTGTTCATAATGATATAGTTGAACGTAATCAATGTCAATGTCCCAATGAAAAGAAAATCCCTGTATTGGAATGGCAATTTTGGCTTGATAAAAACACTTCAAGACGCATGATAATAGGAAAGGTGGACAAGGAAAGAACAGAGAAAAACATGAAACTTCAGGAAAGGAAAAGGAAACGGTTGACATTTGAAAGTAAGATGAGACACAAAGATACGCAAAAATGTGTAAGTTTAGTTGAATTATCAGGCAGTGAGAGTGATGTGCTAGAAGAATCATTTTCCTTAGAATCAGAAGAAATGGAAGAATGTCACCCTCAAAATAGAAACCAGTATCCTGATTTGTTAAAGCTTAGAGAGGGACAAAGTGATGTGACAGCACATAGAGATGCATGTCTCATAGTTAATGATGCTGCCCTCAAGGACCTCGGACTTCTGTCACCAAAAAACGTTGTTGATCCAAGTAAGTTACAACGCCAAAGAAAATACTGGAGAGACAAACAGTCAGAGGAGCATTTGCTGCAACACAGAGGTATGGTCTGCATTGGTTTCGATGGAAAAATAGATAAAACACTTGTCGATACTGGAGGTGTGCGTAGAAAGGTTAGAGAAGAACATTACGTGCTAGTGTCATCATTTCCAGATGCATGTTACATCGATCACGTTAGTCCTAACTCAGGAAGATCTCGAGATGTATTTAATGAAATTCTGGGTATTTTTGAACGAACAAGATCTACAGAGACTTTAAGAGCAGTGATTTGCGATGGAACTCCTGTGAATACGGTAACAAGAATGGAATAATCACACTGTTGGAGTTACATCTTAAAAGACCACTTCAATGGCTCATATGCATGTTGCATTTTAATGAACTGCCACTCAGGAAGTTATTTAGTGTTGTTGATGGGAAAACAACTGGCCCATCGTCACATGAAGGACCTATAACCAAACTGCTCTCATTTGATCCTCAGGACCAAACCCATCATTAATTTTCAACCAATTCCAGGCTCTGTAGTTGATGTTCCTGAAACATTTACGAAAGATCTAAGTTCTGACCAGCTGTATTTACTAAAAATCTGTTTATTAATTTAGCAAGGGGTACAAAATGCAGATCATAATAATATGCGGTATTTGAAAACTGCACAGCCGGGATGCCTTAAGCCATGCAAGGTGGCTAACTAAATCTAACAGACTGCTTCGATTTACGTTTCAACAGAATCCGCATCTGATGATCTGAGGCGTTTGGTACGATTCGTACTGAACTTCTATGCCCCCATATGGTTCTATATCCGCTCCCATCCTTTCTGTCAAGATGGTGCAAAGAATTTTCACTTTATGGTATATCACAGTATCAAAAACTTTCTCCTGAGGATCAGAACATCATTTCTCCAGTGCTCCTAAGCAACTCCTATTTTTGTCATCCAGAAAACTTGTTGCTAGCTGGTGTTGCAGATGAACGGAAAACAATAAGAAGATTTTCATGTCAACAAATTCTTCAAGCAAGAAAGAAAATTTCCTCCTCCAATGTGCAAGTTCGCTGCTTTGATAAAAGGCAGCTAAACGTCAATCTCAACGCCACTTCCTACATGGAACTGATAGACTGGGGGAATACTCCTATCACCCCCCCACCTCTTCTTGATGATATTAGTGATGATATTTTGGTTAGTAATCAACAAATTCTCCTACCAAAGTATCCGTGTCATTCGGTTCGATGTTGAAAGAAATGTCAAAGATGTTTCCGCTGTTTCTAGTAGGGTCGTTAGTCATACTTCTCGACATGGTGCAATACTACAAACCAAACATTCTCGAATCGAAATACCTTCAGTACAGACAAATCTGATTTTCTATGAGATTTTGTACTATGCAGGTTGTTTAGCATGTAAGAATGTAAGGATATTTAAGCTATACTGTATATCTGGCTATATATATATTTTTGTTTTTAAATAAAAAGATTCAAGGTAAAGTTGGGGTATGAAAACAAATCTTGAAGAACTTACTTTTAACACATTTCAGTTTGTATCTGAAGTGAGCACCAAAATAAAGTTGTTTCAAATCTGCACTACAACTTTTGTATGTTTTCAACCCAGCTTAATATATATATATATATATATATATATATATATATATATATATACCTTTTAATAAATAGATGTGCCATAATAATATATATATATATATATATATATATATATATATATATATATATAATATATATATATATATATATATATATATATGTATATATTATATATATATATATATATATAATAATATATATATATATATATATGATATATAATAGTACTACCTTTAGTAATAATATGATATAGTATATACCCGATATATATAGTATATATATATATATATATATATATAATATATATATATATATATATATATATACTTCGGGTTTTTGCACCCCTTCCGAAGAAAGAGGTGCGCCAACGCTGCGTGGAACGTTGTACGTATCTTCCCTTAGTTTTGGCCCCCTTTTGACCCCCCTTTAGGGGGGTCTAGCCCCCTTTTGTAGTGTTCTTAAGAATGGTCAATTTCAGCCTTTGATACCGTATCAAGGCCCGAAAATTGACCTTTCATAAAGGTTTGTGAGGAATTAAAAATGGGATTAAATCGAGTTCGTGTAGGTACCTGACGCTGTACCTGCCGTAGGTAACTGTCCTAACATGAGGTTATGTATGTACCTGCCCTAAGTTGAGTTTCTGTATGTACCTGTCCTAACTTGGAGTTCATTTTTATTTCCATCCAACACTCACACTATCACCACACACACGCACAAACACACGGCTACGTATACACACACACGCACACCGCTAGGCTACTTATACACACACGCAACGCACGCTAGGCTACTGTTACACACATACACCCACCATAGACACTTACACGCACACTACACCTACACAAACACCACACACATGGAGCACATACACACAATACCTTAGACACATACACCCGCCCTATATACAACACCCACCCTCACAAACCCACCATAGAACATACACCCACCCTAAGATACATACACCCCCTACTCACACCTACACCATACACCCACACAACCACACACACACACTCACTACACTTATACACACATACACCACCCATAGACACTTACACCCACCCATAGACACTTACACTCACCCATATACTACTTACACACACACACACACACACACACTCGATATCTTAATGCCGTCCTGCTTTGACTGCTCAGCTTAATGCCTCAACTTTTGATGGTCAACTTTGATGCCTCAGCTTTGATGCCCGACTTTAATGACTCAGCCTTTGATGAGCTCAGCGTTTGATCGGTCAACTTTTGATGCGCTTCAACTTTGGATGGCTCAACTTTGATGGCTCAAATTTGATGGACTCAGAATTATTGATGACTCAACTTTGATGACGTGCATCTTTGTAGGATCAACTTTGATGGTTCAGCTTTTGATGACTCAGATTTATTTGATGGTTCAGTACATTTTGATGGTTCCCAACCACCGTAAGGAGTGTCTAGGGGTGTTCTATTAGTGTTCTATTAGTGTTCTATGAGTATTTTATGGGTGCCAGGTGAGTGCCAGTTGAGTGCCAATGAGTGCTAAGTGAGTGCTAATCAGTGCCAAGTGAGTGCCACATAGTGCAAACTGAGTGCCACATAGTGCCAACTGAGTGCCACTTTTTTCAAGCCTTTTCTAGCCTCCCCTGAGAATAGAATAGCCCTAATATTGGTGTCTACCCTAGGTTATAAGGTATTTGGATTTGATTGGTGTATATTATAAGTTGCTAGGATGCTTCCTAGTATGAGTTAGCCTTTTCTAGCCTACCCTGTTCATAGAACAGCCCAAATATTGGTGCCTACCCCTATGTTGTAAGGTATGTTGATTCGATTGGTGTATATTATAAGTTGCTAGACTGCTTCCTACTATGGTTTATCCTTTTCTAGCCTACCTTACATCATAGAATAGCCCTAATATTGATGGCCTACCCCTAGTGTTATAAGGTGTGAGAACTCGAATGGTTGTGTATTATAAGTTGCTAGGATGACTCCTCATTCCTCCCTTTCCGTTTCCCGTCCCGTTTCCCATCCCGTTTCCCGTTCGCGTTCCCGTTCGCCTCCGTCCCGCCCGCCGCATGCGCCCGCAGGCGCAATATTTCCGCGTAACCGCCGCTTGCGCCCGCAGGAGCAATATTACCGCGCGAACGATAAATATTTCAAAGAAATTTATTTCAAATATACTATGAGTCATTCAATTTTATTTCATACTTAAACATTTTTTATTAAAAACATACAC
>JABUQX010031020.1:0-7500 GCA_015478945.1 Trachelipus rathkii | reverse complement strand
AGCATGAAGTAATAATAATAAGTTAATATATAATAATATAATAATAATAATAATAATAATAATAATAATAATAATATAATAATAATCAATTAATAAAATAATAAAAATAATAATAATAATAATAATAATAATAATAATAATAATAATAATTAATAATAATAATAATAATAATAATTAATAATAATAATAATATAAAAATATAATAATAATAATAATAATAATTAATAAATAATAATAATAATAAATAATAATAATAAATAATAATAATTAATAATAATTCAATAATAATAATAATAATTTTAATAATTAATTATACAAGTAACATATGAACCAGTACACAAACCTAATATTTATTACATACTGTATGGGACGTTGTACAATGAATATTCATCCTCGCAGGATGTTACCCTACCACTTTGAAATATTCGCTCCATAATTTTCGCGACGCGTAGTAATATTACGCCGGCGGGTTCATGCGTCCGGATTCCGCACGGGGCGCGCTTGCGGCGCTCTTTGCGTTGGCTTCACGTGATTACATAAAATCTAAGTGAATTAATATTATCTATCTAGCGAAATTAATAATTATTCCTCAATGTAAGTATTAATTATAAATATGATATACACCTAGTAAAAATAAAACACTTTAATACAAATCAGATAACTTGTGCACCGCTTTAAACAGCGAAAAACGACTATATTTAAAATGAGTTTGGGCCTAAAAGATAATAAACACACCTGCTCAAATATATAAGTTTAAAGAACTAAGTTAATTTTCATCCCATCACAGGTAAGGCATCAGTATGAAAACAAAACATGTTTTTACATACCTTAAAACCAAAAAGCGCATAAAAATAATTCTCGACCAATCACGTGCGCGGTTCAACTAAGATAATGACTCACTCCGATTCACTCACAGGAACAGGAAAGCATTTCCTCTTACCTGCTTAAAGGATCTTACGGATCCAGCATGTGTTTCAGTATGGAATATATTTATAAAAATAATAATAACATTGATCTCGATTTCTTGTCTATATACTGGAATTACCTTCTGACCTGGTATTAGGCTTAAATCAGCCTTGGATACAAAAGGCTTAACCTAAATTTAGGCCTAAAGTAGTTGTTTCAACACATTGTTCGAAAGAGATCAGTCCGTTAATCTGTAAACGAGTGCGGGTTGTTGTGTTTTCTCCTGTTGGATTGTCAATGTACATAGATAATAATAGTAATAATAATATAATATAATATAATAAAATAATATAATTAATAATAATAATAATAATTAATAAAATAATAATAATGAATAATAATAAATAATATAATAATATATAATAATAATAACTAATAATGATAATTAACCAAATCAGAAAATTTAAAAAAACTTTGAAATATTTTCAGTTAACATTGAATGATAATATAAATGTAAGTGAATAGTTGTTATTTTTAAATTAAAAAACCTAGAATGATTTAATAAAAATACAGTGGTTAAGTTAACGTGGATATAGCTATGGTGTAAGAGGGCTGCTAGGGCTTCTCTCTAGCTTTACTGATTTACTGATTAATTCCTACTAATCAATGCGGTCACGTAAAATATGTATCTGTCTTATAACAACTGTCCAAGTAAGATATCTAATCGAGTAAAAGTTTAACATTCTAAAACTTGATAGTTATAAACAGAAAGTATTAAACACAAAAGTATTAAGGTTAATAATAATAATAAATTATATTGCTTCAAAATAATGATTTATTATAGAAGTTTTAAAAACTTTGAAATAAATTTTAGTTATAATTAGAAGCATGAGTAATAAATAAAATGTACGCTGCTTTAATTAAAACACCATAACACACTGACTTTTCAATAAATACCATCACTATCTTGATGCTTTCATACAAAAGCAACTCTAATTTGATGATGGCATTAAACAGTGTATACAATGTTACGATTGAAAACACAGGGTGTGTGGTGTGTGTTGTGCCTGCTTGGTGTGGGTGTGTGCTGTTCCGTGTGTGTATGCTGAGGAGTGTGCTGTTGTCGTGTCTGCGCATGGCGTGGCTGTGTATGTGTGTGTTTTTTCGTATTGGCAATGTCAATGTACATAGATTCGAAACTTATCACACAATAGTCATTGACAAGAGTGACAAATGAACAAGTGTAATATCAACCATAACTGTATAATAATCACGATAAATAATTAATAATAATAATGCAATAATAATAATTAAATAAAATAAATAGCATAAATTCAATAATTATATTTATACTAATGATAATATTTAATAATGTTGAAAAGTCTCAAATGAAGTTTAATAATAATAATAATTTAATAATAATAATAATAATAATAATAATAATAATAACTAATATAATAATTATAAATAATAAAATAATTAGCAAACTCCAAAATAAGCCATAATATAAAACATAATAACAATAAACTTAACTAGAATAATAATAAATATAATACATAATTAATCAATAATAATACAAGAATAATCTAATAATAATACAACTTTAATACGCATCCAATACGACAGCACATGAATAACTCAACACAATACAGCACTAATCACATCAACTTACACTACATAAATACATTAATGTCACTAAATACATAATAAAAATAATAAAATACCCAATATGAAAAATATGATTGTAACACAAAAAAAAGAATTATCAATATTACTTTCATTATATATAATAATGTAACAAACCACAAACTTCCGACGATAGTCTCAATTAACAACCTACATATCCACCCAACGTATCCAATCCAAAGATCTTCACTCACACGTTTACAACCACGGCCGAGAAACGACGACTCCATTCAAACCCTGTACCACACACACCGAACCACACCCAAACACACCTGTGACACAAACCCACTACAACACACCCGACCGCCCACAACAACCTATACTCACAAACACATGAGAGTAAACATGAGAAGCCCACACACGGCTACACCTTATAACATCTAAACACCCAAACAAATACAAAACAACAACGACGTATCTGACCATTGAGAACTAACTAAACAAAACTAGTGATATCATATCACTACATGACCATACTACAACAACACCCTATGAACACAACGTAACTATGCATACTATCAACAAGCACACAAACTGACAACTAAAAACATGACTACCAAAACACCGATACACACACCAGCAATCAACATGCTCACAACTCACAAATCAACGCAATACCGCCTAAACGCCTCTGCACTGCGCTGACAAACCCCAAAGAACCACACCCTGACCTCACTAATTCGAGAATTTGACCTGCGCAACCACTCCGGCAAAATGCCGCATACCCTCTCAGAAATTTCTCACCTGTCTTCTAACCATCGAGCCATCACAGTGGCGAGCGCTTCTCTCACAACCCAGTAACATCCATCATGTTACACTGCTCATCAATAACACAAATTTACCGACCTATCCAGACATATATTATAACGTCTGAAAAAATGCCACAACCCAACATCCGGATCCCAATACTACACCTGCGCCACTCGAAATGAGGACCACTATACTCCTCTCCTTACACTTACCCCCAGATTTTGTGTGCTCAACAACAAATGATATACACACACAACATCACCCCAAAACCAACAGAGCTTACTCATCGCAACAAACAAAACTAACCACACCACTATAAAAAGACCAACACACACATATGATACTACAACATACGATTATATAATAAGCTCTAAAAAGCTGCTCCAGCACCATGTCTATACTGAATAACGCGCG
Organism: Trachelipus rathkii; assembly: GCA_015478945.1. NCBI lineage: Eukaryota > Metazoa > Arthropoda > Malacostraca > Isopoda > Trachelipodidae > Trachelipus > Trachelipus rathkii. Next base: position 3,744 of record JABUQX010031020.1, on the reverse strand, counting down.
ACCTAGAGCAATCCCGGAATTGTCAATGTTCAACAACCTGAGGCTGTGTGTAAGTGTGTGTGTGTGTTGTGTGTGTGTGTTCTTATATCCTACTCAACGCCCGATGGTCGGCTGTGTAGTGTAGCTCTCGACCTACATAATAACATACAAGCGCAACAGCCATGAACGAATAATAATCCTACGCACCATACCCGGCAGTCAACACTCATAACCTCGCATGACGACCAAATAAACTAAGCAGCACACCTACTCAATACTAACTCACTTACGAACGACTACCCACATGAGCCGACCAAAATATCAAACGACGCTAACACATTAAGACCCTCGAATAGATGAACTCACCTAATATTCAATCGACACCCACACATCTACAAAATAAGATCACCTCTACATCCATCGCACCTCGAGCACCCATACTAAAATCATCAATAACAATCACAGACTAATAACGCAAGAATACTCAAACTTCTCAACACCATCACACCCACATATCTCACCTATACATTAAGAATAAATACATTATCAAATAATAAATAATAATAACCTTAACCACAATAATACACAAAATCCAGAAAAAAAATCATACCGAAACAAGACACAATCAACTAATCACAAAATACATCATAACACAAAAGAGTGAAGAGTTGCAACATAAATACAATTACAAATGCTATATCGAATAATTACTAGTACACCATGTACTAACAATAAATAATATCCAAACACTTATTATGCCAACACTATGTCGAGATCAATTAAGTAATCGCCTGGAACCACATAACTCACGTAATAACACCCAACACTCACGATTAAATATAATTATAGAACCAGCCTGAACCCCAATAAGACATCAAAACAAAAGATCAAACTGACCACGCAGAGACATAACTCAAGAAAACAAGATACACTCACAAACAATCCAATACCCCAAAACGAATTCAAACTAAAAATAATAATAAAAAACAATAATATTACAACACAGTTAGACTAATAAACAACAACTCCGTCAGACAAACAATGAAATCAAAATAATCATACAACTGATATATATAATAATAACTTAATCCCAAACTAATAATCAATAATAAATCTATACCAATAATAATATAAATACTTAATAATAATATTAATAATAATACATAAATAAAATAACTATAATCACAATAATAATAATTTACATATATAATAATAATAATAATTAATAATAACAATAATCAATCAATCCAACTAGAAAATTCCTTACACAATAAAAATAATAATAATAATAACTAAAAAATAATAATAATGATAATAATAATAATACAATAAAAATTAATATAAAATTAATAATTGAAAACAAAACAAAAAATATAAAAGAAAAACATAATGTAATACCAACCTGACTATGATGTAAAGCCAGTAAAGCAAGGTCGTAAAAGCAGTAAAGCGAGTAAGCAGTAAACACGCTAATAAGCAAGTGCGAATAAAAACTAATCTACACTAAAAATGCCCTAAATACAAAGTACCTCTAAATGCTGACGATCAACACAAACACGACACTGCCTCATTACATTGATTACTGTTTCTATCCTGTCTTAAGGTCTGTATACACAGACTCATAATCGTAACACTAATTCGCGAACATACATTTTTAGTAAAAATAAAATGATTTCCACCGCGCGCAACCATATATAAACACACAGATCCTCCACCATGCTCTGTTTTTGCTATCTTACATTACAATTTATAAAGTAAAAAAGTATTAAAACCAAAAATAAAAACAAAAAATAAAAAAGAAAACTAATGTTAATAAATATATGATTAAAGCAGTAAAGCAGATAGTTAAAGCCGTAAAATCCCCTCTGTTGCTAGGCATTTGAGTTATTGATTTACTGTTTTACTGACTTGAGGGTCTGTAAAGTGGTATGTTTTTAATAAAAAATTTTAAGTATGAAATAAAAATGAATGACTCATAGTAGTATTTGAACGAATTTGTTTGAAATATTATCGTTCGCGCAGGTCAATATTGACCTCGGGCGCACGAGGCGGTTACGCGGAAATATTGCGCCATCCGGCGTACGTGGCGGGCGGGACGGAGGCGTGCGGAACGCGAACGGGAAACGGGCATGGGAAAACGGGACGAGGAAACGAAAGGGAGAATGAGGCAGTCATTCCTTAAGCAAACTTTATAATACACAGCCATTCGAGTTCTCACACCTATTATAACAAGGGGTAGGCATCAATATTAGGCTGTTCTAATGATTAGGTAGGCTAGAAAAGGTAGAAAGGGAAAACCATAGTAGGAAAGCAGATCTAGCAATTTATAATATACACCCAATCACGAAATCATACATCAGCACTTATAACATAGGAGGTAAGCTACCAATATTTGGGGCTGTTCTCAGGAACATATCGTAGGTAGGAAGGCTAACTCCATACTAGGAAAGCATTCCTAGCAACTTCAAAATATACACTAACTCGAATCTCTACCTTATAACCAACTCGTAGACACCCAAGTAATCTAGCGCCATATTTCTAGCTCAGGCGATAGGACTAGAAAAGGCTTGAAAAATGTGGCACTCAGTTGGCACTCACTCATGCGAGCACTCAGTTCCGGCACCATGTGGCACTCACTGGCACTCATTCGCACTCACTTGCACTCATTGGCACTAACTTGCACTCACCTGGCACTCATAGAATACTCATAGAATACTAATAGAACACCATAATAGAACACCCCGAGACATAACCCCAGAGAGCTGACACACTTCCAGAGGAACCATCAAAATGTTACTGACATCAATACATCTGAGTCCGTCAAGCATGAACACTGCACGTCACACTCACGTCCAGAACACAAGATGACCGTCACTCAAAGTTGAGTCATCGAATAATCGTCCTGTACCTCTCAGAAGTTAAGCCATCAAAGTGAGCCAGCAAAGTTGCAGCCATCAAAGCTGAGCCATTAAAGCTGAGCCATTAAAGTTGAGGCATCAAAACTGAGGCATCAAAGTTGACAGCATCAAAGTGAGGCTAAATCAAAGCTGTAGCATTCAAAGCAGAGGGCATTTAAGATATCGAGTGTTGTTGGTGTGGGTGTGTTGTGTGATATGCGATGTGAATGTAAGTGTCTATGGGTGGGATGTAAGTGCTCTATGGCGTGGTGAGGTATGTGCAATCAGGCTTAATAATAGTTCATAGTAGTGTGTGTTGTGGTTTTAGGTGAGGGTGTAGGGGGTGTGAGCTAGGTGGTTGTAATGTATCTAGGGTGGGGGTATGTATCTAGACTGCGGCCATTGACGTGGAGTGGTGGGTGTGTGTAATAGGGCGGGGGTGTATGTGTCTATGGTATGTGTTGTAACTGTGTCCCATGGTGTGATTTTGGTGTCCTTGTGTGCTGATATAGCTGTAGGTGTCGATAGTGTAAGATGTCTAATTGCGGACTAGGTAGTAGTTTGGTGTATTAAGTAGCCAGCGGACTAGTACGTAGATCGGTGCTGTCATGCGCGAGCACCAGCAGTGTGAATAAGAACACATCAGCTATACAGTAGACACCCCTACTAGTATGTGCGTCTGTGTGTGATATACGTAACCGTGTGTTTGGCGTGTTGTGTAAGTGTAGGTGGTGAGTGTGGATGGAAATAAAATGAACTCAAGTTAGGACAGGTGAACAGACAGGAACTAGACTTAGGCAGTATCATACAAACCTCAGTTAGGACATTTTACCTACGGCAGTATCAGCGTCAGGTACAGCTCCCGAAG
>JABUQX010031019.1:27500-34856 GCA_015478945.1 Trachelipus rathkii | reverse complement strand
TAATTTTTTACAATTCAAAAGTGTACAGATTTGAAGAACACCAAATCGACATTAAAAACCTATATCAACAGTAAGAATGTATTATGTGTAAACTATTTCTCGGATAAAAACTATTATCATTTTTTGTTTATGTCTTCAAATGTATACCGATGTATCGGATGTATCGGCGATACAATACCGAGTATCGGTATCGCCCAAACGTTTTTTCAAAGTACCGAGTATCGGTATCGCCCAAGAGAATTTACAAGTATCGATGTACCGGTATCGCCCAAGCAATTTTCATGTACCGTGCCCAATATATATATATAACACATATATATATATATATATTATATATATTATATATATATATATTATATATATTATATATATATATTATATATATTATATATATATATATATATATATATATAGATATTATTATATATATATATTATATATATATATTATATATATAAGAGTATTATATATTATGGTTATGGGTCTATCATTTTTTGCGTACCAAAAATAATGAAGTTGCCCGCTTCGATAATTTTGAAACTTTTATATTTTGGCACAGCGTAATGTTATCTGCTGGAAAGTCAAAAACACCATTCGTTTTTGTAGATTTACTCCGGTTGTAACAGGGTGAGCCAAAATGTTTGATCAGGTGGAGCAAAATTTATCACTTCTTGTTACATTTTTTAAGTCATATCTAAACCATATTGGTAATTCTTATTACCAAAATTTCAGTGAGAGAGTGATTTGGTTAGGATAACGTTTAAGGTACATTTGGTCCTTTCCTGTTTTTTTTTGGGAAAAAATATTTCACCATGAAAATGAATCCAAGAAATGTGTGTTAAAAATCGGAGAATTTTCCATTTTCATGGTGTAATTATTAAAATCAATAAATAATTTAACTGATATAAATTTTGTGTGATGATACATACTAAGTAGGGCTTTAACTTAAATCTTATTTGATGTTTGTAAATATTTTAAAAAAAATAAGATGGTCTGCAAACATCACTTTTTCGAAAAAACGGTAACTTTGAACCTTAATATCTCTCTGATAGGGTAAGTGCTAAAAATCTGAAATTTTCACACATTATACTACTACCATATAATGTTCCTTCACCTGCAATATTGACTTTGGTATTTGCTTGTTTTAAGAAATACAGCCATTCAAAATGCCCAAAAAAATTTATTTAAAGTAGTGGGGATGGTGATAGTAAAAATACAATTATTATACTTTAAAAATACATTGACAAATGAAATTCAAGTGCGGGAACAAGGACTGGAATAAAGTCAAAATGTTAAAGAAAAATTTTAAATTGTGAAGGTTAATGTATACTTAAGAATAGAAACTATTTGAAAACAAGCTAAAACAACTTTTAAAAATTTATCTATATATATATATATATATATATATTAATATATATATATATTATATATATTATATATATATATAGTATATATATATATATAAATATAGTGAGTGTGATACGTATATATATAATATATATTACTATATATATATATATATAGTATAATATATATATATATATATCATAGGTTTGATTAGAACAAAAAAAACAAGAAACTAAATGCACAATAAGAAAGTGGTGCAGTTTGAAAAGGTATATGATATATATATATAAAGTATATATATAATATATATAAATATATATATATATATTATATAATATATATATTTATATAATATATATATATATATATTATATATAAATATATATATATATATATATATAGTATATATATATTATATATATTTACTTGCGCTGTATCTGTGATTGTTCAGAAGAAGAGAGATTTCTTCCGGATCTTTGCTGATGAAGTAACTTATTTCTGCTGATAATGACATTTTTATTTCAAGGCCAGAAAGTTTACGTAAAATATTTTTCATTTGGATCCATACCCGATCTTAATCTGACATCTTGAATGAAGTTCTGGGTCCGGAAGGATGATAAAAATATATGTATAAACATTCATCGTTCTCCACACTTATTTCTTCTACCTTTCCAATCCACCATTGGTCATCATATACGCAAGCTTCTGTGTCATTTATCTCTACACTTAATGAAACAATTTTGCTGACACAGTGGTCTTCGTAAACGTTAGTTTTTGAGGTTGGATAGCACCTAATTATGTTCTCTGAAAGTGGAAAGAATTTTTGAAAGTTTCTTGTTCCCTTAATTCTCAAACAATTTTCATATCTCGTTTTAAGTCTTTCAATTGTTTCATGAATTTCTTCTCTTTACGAGAAAATAAGTTATTCCCTTATTTTCTCTTTGCCAGAATGACATATATTGGTCATGATTTAAGAATTGGTGTGTTGTTGTTCTTTGTAAGCTGACTTTGCTTAATTCGCGCTTTGTTGTTTTTCCAACCCCATCACAGGCATTTTTCCCGTGGCAAGATGCAAAGAAATGCCATTTAGCTTTTAATGCGAAATCTTTTTGGTGATGCCAAATGTTCACAAAATTTTTTTTATTCTTATACTGGCTACCACTTCCATCTGAAAGAATATACTAGCTTTTCAAACTTTAGGCAAATTATGTTTAATATATTTACTACCATGATGTTTGGAAGACGTGCAAACTGATGGTTTGTACTCCTAATTAGTTACTTAAAGCACAAAGAGAGTGACTTCTTAATTTATTATTTCATCTCTAAATATTAGAACAAATGTGCAAAAGTAGCTTGGTCATTGACCCAATGATACCTTTGAAATTCGTCTTGGACTACGTACGTGTAGTTCTCGGAAATCAGCCAAGATTATGCATTTATTTTCAGCAATTTCTTTCTTTCTTTTCTTCAAAATTTTCGATTGAATTTTAGAAAGTATAATGGTGACTTTGAAGATCTCTGCCAAATTTTCATACGCATTTGGAAAAATGTGTTATTGAGAATTATTATATATAATATATATATATAATATATTATATTATATATATAAGTATAATATATATATATATATATACGGTAATATATATATTATAATACTATATATATAATATTATTATATATATATATATATTATATATATATATATATATATATATATTATATATATATTTATATATATATAAGCCTATATATATATATATAATATAATATATATTATATATATATTATAGTAATATATATATAGATATATATATATATATATATATATATATATATATATATATATATATATATATATTATATATATAAATACTATATATATATTATTATATATATATATATATATATATATATTAAATATATATATATATATAACTATATATATTAATATATATATAATATACTATATATATAGAATATATATATTTATATATATATATATATATAAATATATATATATATATATATAAGAACAAAATAATAGCTTGAATCGCTATGGATAATTTATAGTAATATGCCTATAGAGAAATTAGATTCATGGCATTTAAACAGAAAGAAATTTTTTTTTCTAAGTTTCATAAAATAATAATAATTATTATTTATTTAATAAAATATTTAGAAAAAAAAATTTCTTCTGCTGAAATTTCCTGAATCTAATTTCTCTATAGGCATATATATATATAGTATATATAATATATATATATAATATATATATATATATATATATAATATATATATTATAGCACCACCCCTTCCTGATTAGGCTTCATGGTTAAGCTTTAACGGTTTAAAAAAAAAAAAAAAAAAAAAAAAAAATATATATATATATAATATTATTATATAATATATATATATATATATATATATATATATATATATTATATATATATATATTATATATATATATATAATATATATATTATATATATAATGATATAGATATATATATATATATATATTATATATATAGAAATATATTATATATATATATTATATATATATATATATATATATATATATATATTATATATATATATATATATAGATATATATATATATATAATATATCAACTTTTTAAAAGTTATTGAGTTTAATTTTGTCAATTACAGTAGATATAATGGTACATTGTTATTTAAATTAACTTAAATTAAATTTTTTTAACAACATGTTTTCCATTTCTCTTTGATACCACACTATTTCATTTGTCTATGTATTTTCTTGAACTATAATAACTATAATAATAGCCATCATACACAACTTAAAAAAAATTTTTTTTTTCCATTTTTTGAAATGCTGTATTTCTTAAAACAAGCAAATACCAAAGTTCATTATTGCAGGTGAAGGAACATCTATGGTAGTAGTATAATGTGTGAAAATTTCAGATTTTTAGCACTTACCCCATCAAAGATATTAAGGTTCAAAGTTACAGATTTTCCGAAAAATTGATTTTTGGACACCCTGTAAATTTATATTAAAAATATTACAAATTTCAAATAAGATTTAGGTTAAACCCTCCTACTTAGTATGTATCATCACACAAAATTTATGATCGTTAAATTTTTCCTTCTTTTAATATACCCACAAAATGGAATTCTTCGACTTTTTATACAATTTTTCGGATTCCATTTTTTCATGGTGAAATATTATTTTCCAAAAAAAAAACAGGAAAAGGCCAAATGTACCTTAAGTATCCCTAACAAAATCACTCTCTATAAAATTTGGTATAAGAATTACCAATATGGTATATACTTAAGAATTGTTACCTCTATTAAGGATAAATTTGCATCGCAAGAAAATCACAGTGCGGAAAAACCCCAAGGCTAGAAGGCGTAAATCTACAAAACGTAATGATGTATTTCTGAACTTTCCAGGGATAACATTAACGCCATGCAAAAATAAAAGTTTTCAAAAATTATCGAGCGGCCATCAGCGGTACGAAAAAAATGGATGAATATAAGTATATTTATATATATATATATATATAATAATTATATATAATTATATAATTTATATTTATATATATATATATTAATATATATATATATAATATATAATAGTATATATAATATATTATAATTATATATATATACCGTATATATAGTATATATATATAATAATATATAATATTATATATATATTATATATATAATATATTATATAATAAATATATATACTATATATATATTATATATATAATATATATATATATATATATATATATATACTATATATATATATATATATATATATACATATATATATAATATTATATATATATAATATAGATATAATATATATATATATATATATCATTATATATAATATTATATATATTATTATATATATATATATATATATATAGTATATATATATAATATATATATATATATATATATAATATATATAGTATATATATTATATATATATTATATATATGATATATATATTGATGTGAGACATCATTATTGTCTGCTATATGAGGTGTTTTTTTCAGTTTGCAAAAGTATTTCTTTACGTATTATAAGATATTAATAAGAGTTTAGTAGTCTAAAATAATTAAAATTGAGTGTGAGCTGAATATTAAGAGTGAAAGCTAACCAGATAAAAGAGAGAAAGCTGATCCAGTTAAAGAGGAAGAAACATCTAAAAAATATGTTCTCAGAAAGTGTTGTGAGCAATCATATATTTATTTATTGTTATATTATCCATTGTGAATCATTAAATTATTGTTTATTGCGACATGACCTAAATATATATTTCTGACGTGATTAGACCAAACTTATATAACTAGACATACTAACATACAACTAATACATTATTTTAATCATCATATATCATACTTTCATCCATTAAATTATCATGAATTGTCTCACAAATTGATGTAAACTTCATAAAATATAGTAGGTAATTATTCTCTATTAGAGTGTTGTTGTGTTGTTAGATAGAATTAGATAGAATATTAGACTACTAGTGTGAGGTACATTTATACAAATTGCATAAGTATTTGTTTACTTGTATTTAGTTTGATACGATATAGGTTTGAGAATAAAATTGGTGTTTGATGATTATGAACCAAAGAGGGTAAGAATGTAGAAAAGTATTGGAAATGTCCATATTTTCCGGAAAAAGAGAAAGATATGAGAAATGGAGAAGAAAGGTGAGTGATTGGCACAATTAAGATGAGAAATGTAAAACAAAAGACTAATCATAAGATTCTATATTTAAAGGTGAAGCTAGGAAATAATAAAGAATATTAGTAATGTTTGAGAAGAATTATCAAAAGAAGGGAGGGTGAAGTTAATAATATTATCAGCATGAGATAATAGGTATTAAGTTGGACAAAACGTGTGCGAGAGGTTAAACAGTTTGAATGTGTTAAAAATGAGTAGAAAGAGGAAAAAAGTGTGAAAGAATTTGTGATTCGATATGAAGAAGTATGCAGTGAAGCACAACCCTGTGTGGGGATGAGTGAGTGGGAAGATGTAAAAGTGCAACTCTTGTATATACAGCGACTTAAAAATGGAAGAACAGATTTATTATAGGGATGTGGGGAAAGTGAGCAAGAGTAGAACATTCAGGCGAAACAATGTACGAATATTTTGAAGACAGAAAAGATGGAAATTGAAGATTAGAAAGGACAGGAATAAGAAAAGGAGCAAATATGGTGGGAAAAAAACAAACAAGTTATGGATGAAAGCACAGGAGTAGTGTATAAGAGAAGAAGTATAGAAAATGAGGAAGAACAAATATGAGTGAGATGAAATTGACAAGGTCATGAGATGAAAAACACGAGGAGTGCATAAGAGAGAAAACGATAGAAAGAATGGGAATAAAGAAGAAAGTATAAGTTGTTATAAATCGCGGGGGAAAGGACACATGGGTTGCAATGTGATTAAAGAAGGGGGTAAGAGATGTTTCAAATGCATGAAGAATGGTCATATAGCGAAAAATTGTGGTGAACAAATAGTTTGTTTACGATGTGGGAGAAAGAGACATACATCAACACAGTGTCAGACAAGCGAAGAGAATGTAAGTAAATGCACAATATGTCGTAAATGGGGACACGAGGAAAACAACTGTTGTTGGAATAAAAAAAGGGGAGTAAAAGAAATGGACAAGAAGGAGAACATATATATGAGTGAGAGAATGAAAGTGGATAAAGATGTGGAGGGAAAAAGAGAAGGAATGATCGAAGCAATTTTAGATAATAGAAGTAATAGTTCATTAATGACATTCTCTATGTCATTCTATCACCTATTATGCTCATGACCTGATATTCTACATTCATTTTATAATTGCCAATAACATTCTAAGCAGCAGCAAATAGCCAAAAATAGAAGGAGAATATGGGAGCAATTGACCCCTAATTAATCTCAAATTTCTAACTAGAGTTTTAACATAGTTGTTTTTACCGTCTCAAACGTTAGTATCTTCATCCAGTTATCAAA
>JABUQX010031019.1:0-22500 GCA_015478945.1 Trachelipus rathkii | reverse complement strand
CTGTTTGGCTTTGATTGGAATTTTACATTCATCCAAAAATGTTGAAATTTCTTGACAAACTATATTGGAAGCCTTTTTCAAGTTTTTTTGATGCTTTGTTAAGTAGAATAGGCAACGCAATACATCATCACTAGATGGTAGCTTTGCCTTACTAATTTTATTGATAGTATGTCTAAGCAACCATATTTTGCTGTCTTTTTTTGTTTTTATTTAAGAAGACATAGTGAATACAATATTATATACCAAAAAATTTGAACGTAAAAGTAATAACACTTACAAGTAATTAAATGAACTGCAGACTGAAAGGCAACTCACTACTCAAACTTCTGCCACGGCTGCAGCAGTAAAACGTATTCAATTAAGAGCTTGATATTTTGCAAAGGACATTTCTATATCCACTCACAATTTCCAATGTTGAGAGTTTAACTTCTATGAGAAATTTATTTTTGGGCCAGTCTAATATTATATATAATATATATATATTATATATATTATATAATATAATATATATATAATATATATATTATATATATATAATATATATATAATGGTGATTCCATTTATTAGGTCCCATACCCTCAGTATCGAGAGATCGAGTAAGATTAGAATAGTAATTCATAATTTATGATCATTCACAAAGGTATTAATTGTGAATATCCTACATTTATTGGTTGACTTTATTTATTTCTTATGTTCCAATTTAATAAACAATTATTATGTAATATCTTAATCTTATTTTTTTTAGTGAAAAGTATTTCTTTAAACCATAGCAAATGAATAGTAATCTTTAATTTTAAAAATTCATTGTTTTCAAGTAAACTCATAGTTTCCCCACTCTTTGTTTGTAAAACGTTATATTGGGAAAACTTTAATTCATTTCTTTTTTGGATCCTATTTAGGTTAGTGCTTTTTGTATTGCATTTCCTAAATTTTCTAAAATAATGTTTTGTGTTAAAAGAATGTGATAAATAATATGAAATGTGTTAAAATGAAAGAATATATAAAAGCAAAAAATAAAACTTATGTTTATGTAGGTCAAGGGACATTCACCTGCACATCTCAACTTGCATAATTGTCGATCGAGATTGAACGGATCTAGCAAAAAACCCAAAAAAGATTAATAAATCATATAGGGGTAAGCTTCATTAACTTTAATGTATGGTTGCATGTCATGACATTTATAATTATATTCCCTTTTTCCTTTTAAATGTAGAATCATTTCTCAATAATAAAAAACCCCTTCTTCTTAAATTGTAAAGCATTTATCTCCCAAGTAAAATCTTCTTATCATATCCTATTAAAAATAAGCTCCTAAAGCAAATTCCCTTAAACTATTTAAATATTAAATTTAAGTTACTCTTAATACTGTGATGGAATCTAATTTTAGTTTTTCCTTTCCATTACAGGTTTTTGTTTTTGGACGTATTTTTGTTTTTGGCCTATTTTAATGCTTGACCGCAATTTTAATGCTTGATCGCAATTTTATTGCTTGGACGCAATTTTTTTGAACGCAATTTTTGGTTTGGCCCTTCTCTTTTATTTTATGAAATATGTCCCCTTGCCTTTGGAAAATCTCGTACTTTTTGACCTGATCCATACCAAACAAATGACCATCCACTGTACCATACAAATCATAATAGTAAACCCGCATTAACTGAAGCACAGGTTTTCAGCTAGCAACCACTTAAGATAAGTTAAAGTTGTTAACTTTTTATATCCAAGATACCTGTTATATAATAGGTAGGAAATATTGTAAAGTCAAGTGTAACCAGCCAGCATTTGTAAAATACAAAACCAGATGCATAACGGATGAATGTCACTTTTATAATTGTCCCTATTACTTGTAACATTACACCTGAGCCGATTCCGCCCTCGTTAATTACCCAGATCGTTTATCTGCAGTTCTGAAATTTTTATTTGCCTTAATCCGTATTTTGAAAATATCCACATTATTTTATAAATTTATATAGAGAAGATTCTTCACCTCAATTATAAGGACTTCTGTGTCCATAAAATTGTAATATTTACATACATAATTAATTTTCATTCTTATTTTCGGCTCTATGGAGGACTTACTCCAAGACCTAAAATAAGACTGGAACTATTTCATTATTTTATTTTATTTATTTAATTTATCATATATTGAGTTATTTTCCCTAATAAATATAGACTCTTACTCTCTTTTGCTATCCCTCGGTTATTTTTCTTTGATGATAAATAAAGGTTATAGGATTGTTTACACCTAAAAAGTTCAAAAAACCCCCATCCATCTTTTTATAAACGTACACATATCCCGACTAACCTTTTACACAAACAACATCATCACAAGTGTGCACCCTCACAAATATATAGGCAGTAGTGTCCAGAACATTGATGGAACCCCCGCTAGAAAATTACCTTGCCTGATGTTTTACCCTCAAAAAAGAATAGGGTAAAGGAAGTGTGTCAGTTCGTCTCCAAGGAGAGGGTAACAGAAAATCATCAAGAGGTTAGTTTCCTTTAATTCGTCCCCCCTTTCTTTCTTCCTTTTTCTTTTTATTATATGGCTAATCATAAAGTTCCAATAATCATTTTGGACATCTGCGGAGATCAGAATAACTAAGTGCTGCAATTCATCGTTTCTTCAATATTTTGGTCTTCATTCCACTACCTTGGACAGCCATTATCCTGGTCTCCGTTACATCATAGCCCAAATTGATTTGGCGCCCAAACAGGGACACTGCTGTCTCTTGTTCGCGAAGTGTGCACATTCCCATTCTTAACGATCATCATTGTCTGAACTTTCATTCTGTTTTTTTCAAACCATATTCGCATTCTTTTTAGGAATTGGCTCAAGAGGTGTCGTAACTCCTCTCTTAAAACACATACACTTACACTGCGCTCCCTACTAAAATGTCCAATACTAAGATTCCTGCTAGTCAGGATATTGAGGATTCTGGTGAGATGGGTGTGGGTGGTGCTCGTAATAAACTTAAAAATAAAGAAATAATTATTAATGTAAACTCTAATAAACGTGAGGTGGTTGAAGAATCACAAACCTCACGCTCACATAATTTGTTAAGCCCCTATAGAGGGGATAACTTCCAAGATGTGGAAAATCCACATACCCCTGAAAGACCACATGGTTTGGCAAGTCCCTTAAATCCTCATGGAAGCAATAGTCCACCCAATGAGGAAGAGGTAGAAACCACACTGCAGTGGGGTCGATCTCATAGATCTGAGAAACCCCCTGTTGTTGAAAACCTTTTGAGGCTGGATGAACCTCCCAAATTGAAAAAAAGAAATGGTTCAACCACCACTCACCATAAGCATCAACATAATTTGGAAAGACAGGATGAATATAGCCATTCTGATTCCAACACTGACATTGAGGATGGCTTATTGTCTATTCCATATCTGGAAAAGCTAAATCATACTTTGGCTTCACAAAAAGAAAAAGCTGAAGCTATAGCTCGTAAAAATTATGACACCCGTCTCCTTGTAAATAACCCCTCAGTGAAGGCCAAGAACTTCGACCTTCGCGATCCTTCCTTAATTAAAAATTTGTCTCTCTATGAGAAGGATGTTTCCCACTATGCCCCTCGATCTCATCATAATCCGGGTGATCATAATGTAAGATTTGATATCAAAAATGAAATCCCTAGAAACTCATCCCCAAAAAGGGAAAGTAAACTAGTTCAAAGACCACAAAGTTCCCACAGTCATGATGACTCTAATATTAGATATTCTCAACCTACTAGATCCTATTATACATCTCACACTACTGACTTGTTAGGGTTAGATAGGGATCAACGGGAGTATAACCCCGTGAGTAGAATAGAGCCATCCCTAAGGAAACAACATCACTCTTACTCTTATTCCCCCTTTGACCATGTCGACCGGAATAGTTAAGAATCGTATGACCTTCAATATCCATCACAACCAAGAAGTAGATCCCAATGGTTAGTAAGAAGACCTGAGTCTCCCGAACCTGAAATGTACACAGGTCCACAAATTAAGAGACGTATAGATCTGTTGGAAGACGCCATCTCACTCTTAGTCCAACTACTAAAAAATTCACAAAAAGTGAAGGTTGTCGATCCCGGTCGATACAATTATGAAGCTGAACAAGATCTTCTTGTCTATTTGGAAGATTTTGAGGCATATTGTCAGCTTCACTACCCCAACGCACATCATCAATGGCTCAGATTGCTTGGCAGGCATCTGGAAGGTCGTTTCCGCCAGCTGTATAAGCTGATCACCAAAGATGATCGTGACCAATTTTCCGTCCGTGACACGTTAATAGCATGGTTTTACAATGAAGAGAAACGTCGAAACGAGTACCGTTTACACGCATATCACTCGGCTCGTCGAGACCGTAAGGAATCCATCCGAATGTACGCTCTTCGTTTGGAACGCTTAGCGCGACACGCATATAATGGTATTGATATGCGGAAACATGATTTCCTAAGGACTGCATTTTTATGTAGTCTTCCGCCTTATATCGAACGAAGCGTCCGCGAATATATAAAGATGATTTAAAATGAGGTAAACACCAGAGTCTCATGGGAAAAGATCGTGAGTTATGCTGACTCATTAGAAAATGACAACGATCATTTTCCTAATTCCATCTCTCATGATTCATCAGACCATCTAGAAGAAAAGAGATACTCAAAGAAATCTGGTCATAATAAACCCCATAGAGATGAGCTAAACGAATCAACCAGTCGGTTATACAGATTAATACTCTGTACCCTAACTGGTTAGAAACAGTTCAGGATAGGGAAAACCCATCACCGCCTCCAAAACAGAACCATCGTTCATCATCTCGTTCGTCACCACGTCGTCCAAATCGCGATTCCCAAGTGAAACCATCCGGTGGTACTCGTCCCCGTGATGATTGCCGTGATTCTAGACGCGACCGTAATGAAAACCCCTCTTCTCGTTATAACACCAGAGATGACAGAAAAGTCATCGTTTGTGAATTTTGCGAGAAGAAAGGACACAGTATGCGGGATTGCTACAAATTCTTGGGAGTTTGTACCTACTGTAAGAAGAAAGGGCACGTTCGAGATGAATGTAGGTCCCATCGTTCTCCATAGTCATCGCCCCTACTTCCCAGAGCTTTCACTTGCCTGTTCTGTGGTGGTCCCCACTCTGGTATGAGGTGTACCCATAGAACGCCTCCTAGACAGAGTCAAAACGCATCTGCTTCTCCAACAAATAATGATGCCCGTGGAACCATTCCTGTCCAGAGAGTTTTCTCCAGAAAATCCCCCATAAGAAGAGAACAGTCGCGGTCCCCAATTAAGGAAAAACCACAAAGGACTCCGAGGCGTTTCCTGGATCCTTGTGATGTTTGTTCAAAGTCCCACTTAGAGGGCCGTTGTAAGGGACCGGATGAAGCATGTTCAGCGCCTTTAAACCATTGGTCTCCCCAGGTTTGAGTCAACCTGTGGGAGAGACATCGGGACGGGACTCTCCAGAATCTGACCATATGAATAATGATCTAAACCTACTCTTTACGTTGCCATCACACAGAAAAAAGAATGTAGGAAAACTCCCTGAGAGACTCACTGGTCAGAACCCCGGAAAAAGGTTTGCTGGTTCTCCTGTGTCTGATCTGATGGACCTGGACGAAGGAATGGTCATACATATAGCCCTTTGGCAGGCGGATATTGCCTCCTCCTGGAATCAAGTGTCTTGTAGACAGCGGGGCAGGTATTAACTTAATAAGTTTGGAGGTAGTTTCATCATTGGGTGATCATAAAGAAATCCTACCATCCTTAAAAGTGGGCGTGGGTGCGATAAGTGGCTTCGCAAAGAAGGAACGTATCCCAATCTCCCATTATGTGAAGTTACAGCTGAAATTTCCATATGGGTTTAGTACCCATCTGTCAGACTTTTTCATTGTTCCCCAACAATATATGGTAGATCATCCATTAATATTGGGAACTCCAGCCCTTAGAGATAATCACTTGTTACCTGATTTATCTCACCTACAGCTCATTTATATTCACGGAACTCAGGTGATAGTTGTAGCTGATGGCATCAAACGAAAGACTGATACCCCACGTTCAACCCAAGACATCCCCATGAGACAGATAAGCGTTATGCTTCCCAATATCGACGACAACGATATCTTAAGAGATCAACGTTCTGATCGTACTTTAAAATTCCTATTGAAAGGTTTTCAGAAATCTGATGTCAACTGGCAACAGGTACCTCTTCAATACCAAATGCATAAGACACAAATAGTCATGGAAAATGATGTCTTATACTACAAAACCAAGACAGATGCACTGCTGTACATGATTTCCCTAGACTTCCTCATGCACATTGTCTTGAACCTGCACATCTCTTGTGCCCATATAGGAAGAAATAAAATGCTGCAGCTAATCTATAAACAGTTCTGGCATCCGAGAGTGAACCAAGTAGTGGTGGACATTGTCCAATGTTGTCCCGTTTGCCAAACCCAAAAGAATTTCTCTGCAAACATCACTCCCCCCATGTTAAAAATCCTTGCCAGTTCCCCGTTCGATCTCTGTGCTATGGATCTGCTGCAGTTTCCCAAAACTCTAAAGGGAAATAAATACTGTCTAGTGTTCATAGATCACTACTCCAAGTGGGTGGCCGTCGTACCTATTTCAGATAAAAATAGCCACACAGTTTCTCGGAAATTAGAGCACCATATTTTCTCGTTCCTTCCAAAAATCCCCAATCGTATCCTTACGGATAATGGAACGGAGTTTACGTCCCACGTATTTCATCAGGCATTACATCGGTACAATATTAAGCATATCGCATTTCCCCTCTCCATCCCGCAAGTAACGGCATTTGTGAGAGGTTCAACCGAAGCTTAATACAAATCCTCAAGTGTTTGGTTTTAGAACCCACCAACTGGGACGAAGAATTACCATCCTCTGTGTTAATTTATAACAACACTTATCATAGTGCCTTAAACATGTCCCCCTCGGACTTCTTGCTCCAAAAAGCGCATTCTCCAGCTCACACCTTTCCCCAGTACTGGAAAGAAGGTAGCGCTAATTTTAAGCCTTTCAAGCCAGGACAGAAGGTGGCCCGGAAAGTCGTCCGTACCGGCCCAAGCGCTGCCCTGAAATTCCATAGCAAATGGGAAGGACCTTTTTTAGTCATGGAAGTCAATCCAAATAAGGTAACTTATGTGATCCGCCGTTTTGCTGATCCATTAGGTAAACTCCACAAAGTCCATTTCTCCCATATACGAGGATGGATAAATGTGCCAGAATACCTACGTAAATATCTTTCTCGTAATAGGGAAACCCGTAAACCCTTTTTCGATATCGATGAAGACGAGGCTGTTTAAGTAATGGGTAATTTAGAAATATTCGAGGACGAGTCATCGGAAGACAGTGAATCCTCATCTGATTTTTCCAGCTTTGTCTCTGACAACTCTGTTTGATGACACCTTGGATTCCATAGGAGAAGAGGATGCCAATTTCAAGGCTTTATGCAGTTCAACCCAATATCCCTTGATGAATATAATTCATTACCCGATTTTTCTCCAAAAATTAACTCCAAGAATTAACTCAGAAAGTAAACGTATGGGATATCCAACAGGTAGAGGAAAGCTGTCCCTCTACTGATATAGCCACATGTTTAACTCCAGATCATGTACCCCATAGGGTTAGGTTTGTTCTCCCTCCTGCTGAGAAGTCTGATTCGTTTATAGATTATATATCTTCTTCAGACAGTAGTGGTACAAACATTATGGATCCAATGGAGGATGCATTCCCGACACCTTCCTTGGATTTTCATGATTTGTATCCACATAATTATCCCTTGAAGTTCCAGTATCCTTCGGTCATTTGCCCTCCCTCATCCAGATCACCCGATGGATTCGTGGAGGAAACGATAGTAGTAGAACACCATGCTCTCCCAACTTCCGCGAGGATACTGGTGGACCAAGAAGCCATTCCCGCCGAACCTGTGTATTTTCGGGATAGGCCAACTTCCCCAATTACCAGTGACCTAACAAGCTATAGGGACATTCGGGAGCCCTTACAGGAAGTAAGTCCATTGGGGTTGAACTTTTCTTCTACATCAGAGCAAACTGAGTTCCATGGATTTTCTTCTTCATCAATCCCAACTGATGGGTTTGGACAGATTCAACCTGACGGATATTCATCCCCGTTGTTACCTATTCCGGGATCACCCGCTCAAATAATAGGTGAGGTCTTCGGAAATCCAGAGGATATATCATTGGACCATAGTAATTATACTTTCATATAGGAAGAAGAAATACCTCCATCTTTGCCTTCCCGACCCTTTACTAGAAGTATGGGACAGGTGCAAGATCTTAAACATGTCCTAACAACTGCATTAGAATCTGTGCGCCGGAAGAAGAGGCGGTCTAATCTATGAAAATGAATTCTTCAATTCCATATATTCCCCTTTAAATTCCTCTTAAAGGAAAAATTCCCCTTGATAAATAAATCTTTTTTTTTTTTATCGCTAAATCGCTAAATAAATTTCTGTCTCTATGTCTCATACTGTCCTATCTTCTTCTTTTTGATAAATAGTGTGCTTGTGTGTTAACTTAGAATAGGGAATGAAAATATAAAGAAAGTTAAAATACTTTTGTAAATTAAGCATGATAATTATATGCAAAACTGACTAAATTACTTAATGGTAATGTTGCATGTTGCATAATGCAATGGTATAAAGAATATTTCATTTTATTTATTATGCATGTAAAATATCATCATATTCTTGTACTAATAACTCTTTATTTTTCTTGTGCACCACTTCTATTCCCCACACCTTTTACACACGACACCATTGAGCAAATTGCTTTTATTTAGCTTATTATTATAGCTGTTAATGCTATGAATGAAACAAATTAAAGTATAAGTGTTTCATGCTATTGCATGGAACAATTAAAGGATATTGCAGTGTTAATGCTATTGCATGAAACAATTAAAGGATGTTGCTAGTGTTAATGCTTTTGTGAAACAGTTAAATAAAAGTGGTTGCTTATTATGTTGCTTATTATGCTTATTAGTGTCAGCTACTGTACTGCATTGAAAAGCGGACTTTGGAAAAACGGATATCTAAAAACTGAAGACAGACTATTTTCAACATATCTGCCAGCATAGCAATAACAACGTAGACTACTATTTCTATCATGGAACAGATAGATCGTACCATTAAGGAATGCTTATTGCTTATGTGCTTCTGTGAACTTCTGTGATTTATAAAGTGATAGAATTCAGTGCTTTATTAATGCTTTGTGTTCTGTGCGCTGCTTTGTAAGTAATTATTCTTTGTTTCCATTGCGTATGATATGGTTATATACAAAATTTATATGAAAACCTTGTAAAAAAAGTGGCTTTTGAGGTGTATCATGTTGTAAATATTTTTTAAATTCATCTAATATCAAGCTTTCTTGTATAACCTGCAAACTTGCAAACCACCCTCAACTTTATTTTCACTCTTCACAGTGATAATCTTAAAATGAGGTGGGCCCCAAGTTTAGTGGGGAGGGATGAAATGGTGATTCCATTTAGTCCCATACCCTCAGGTTATCGAGAGATCGAGTAAGATTAGAATAGTAATTCATAATTTATGATCATTCACAAAGGTATTAATTGTGAATATCCTACATTTATTGGTTGACTTTATTTATTTCTTATGTTCCAATTTAATAAACAATTATTATGTAATATCTTAATCTTATTTTTTTTAGTGAAAAGTATTTCTTTAAACCATAGCAAATGAATAGTAATCTTTAATTTTAAAAATTCATTGTTTTCAAGTAAACTCATAGTTTCCCACTCTTTGTTTGTAAAACGTTATATTGGGAAAAACTTTAATTCATTTCCTTTTTGGATCCTATTCAGGTTAGTGCTTTTTGTATTGCATTTCCTAAATTTTCTAAAATAATGTTTGTGTGTTAAAAGAATGTGATAAATAACATGGAAAATGGTATAATAATAAAAGAATATATTAATAGAAAAATATAAACTTACTCGTTTATGCAGGTCAAGGACCAATCTCAACCTGCAATCTCAACTTGCATAATTGGTGATCGAGACTGAACGGAATCTAGCAAAAAACCCCAAAACGCGATTAATAAAATCATATAGGGTAAGCCTCATTAACTTTAATATGGTTGTATTTAGCACATTTATAATTATATTCCCTTTTTCCTTTACATGTAGGAAATCATCTCTCAATTAATAAAAAAAACCCCTTCTCTTAATTGTTTAAAGCTTTCTTCAATAAATTCGATTAATAAGTTTTTCTTTAGCAGCAAAAATTCCTTTAAAACTATTCTTGCACTTTCATTTTCATTTTCAATCCTTTAATATGCATTACTTAAATAACTTAATAACATTGTTTGAAGGAAATGCAAATTAGAAGACAAAATCTCAACTCACTTGTTGAAACATGTCGGACTCGGAGAGAGAGTTTAAATTTTGGTTTGGCCCTTCTCTTTTATTTTATGAAATATGTCCCCTTGCCTTTGGAAAATCTCGTACTTTTTGACCTGATCCATACCAAACAAATGACCATCCACTGTACCATACAAATCATAATAGTAAACCCGCATTAACTGAAGCACGGGTTTTCAGCTAGCAACCACTTAAGATAAGTTAAAGTTGTTATCTTTTTATATGCAAGATACCTGTTATATAGAAGGTAGGAAATATTGTAAAATCGAGTGTAACCAGCCAGCATTTGTAAAATACAAAACCAGATGCATAACGGATGAATGTCACTTTTATAATTGTCCCTATTACTTGTAACATTACACCTGAGCCGATTCCGCCCTCGTTAATTACCCAGATCGTTTATCTGCAGTTCTGAAATTTTTATTCGCCTTAATCCGTATTTTGTAAATATCCACATTATTTTATAAATTTATATAGAGGAGATTCTTCACCTCAATTATAAGGACTTCTGTGTCCATAAAATTGTAATATTTACATACATAATTAATTTTCATTCTTATTTTCGGCTCTTTGGAGGACTTACTCCAAGACCTAAAATAAGACTGGAACTTTTTCATTATTTTATTTTCTTTATTTAATTTATCATATATTGAGTTATTTTCCTTAATAAATATAGACTCTTACTCTCTTTTGCTATCCCTCGGTTACTTTCCTTTGATGATAAATAAAGGTTATATGATTGTTTACACCCAAAAAGTTAAAAAAAAAACCATCCATCTTTTTATAAACATACACATATCCCGACTAACCTTTTACACAAACAACATCATCACAAGTGTGCACCCCCACAAATATATAGGCAGTAGTGTCCAGAACATTGATGGAACCCCCGCTAGAAAATTACCTTGCCTGATGTTTTACCCTCAAAAAAGAATAGGGTAAAGGAAGTGTGTCAGTTCGTCTCCAACAAGGAGAGGGTTTTTGATAATCACCAATAGGTTAGTGTTCTCTAAAGTATGGAAGGTTTCCCTCTTAATTTTTCTTTTATTTTTATATGCGTATGAATGGAGCGTCAATAATTTATTTGGACATTTTCGGAGATCAGAGTAACTAAGTGCTGCAACTCATTGTTCTCAGTATTTCATGGTCTTCATTCTTCTACCGTACACAGATGATTATTCTGGTCTCTGTATACATATTATATATATATATAATAATACTATATATTTTATTATTAATATATATATATATATATAATATATATATATATATATATTATATATATATATATATATATATATATATATATATATATTTATATCTCTCTTCAATTTCCACTGATGTGGGATAGGGTGGGAAACATGCACAGAACTAGGATAGTTAAATAGTAGTGCATAATGTAAGTCAAAAGGAAAGCTCCCCTTACCATCCCCTCAATACCCTTAATTGAGAGTATGTTGCAGTAAAATAATTCACCATAGGGCTACGCAACACTACAGCGGACCCTCACTGTGGTATCTCATCAATGTAGAGTTCATCCCTTGGGCCACCACACAACCATACCCCCTAAAAGAAAAAACACCAATCACTCTTATTATGCACCTTTTTTCTCGACTCTGCCAAACACATTCCTTTCCTTCAGACATTCCATTACTAACACAATCCACTTTTTCTTTGGTCTCTCTGCTGGTCAATTCCCAGAACACTCACCACTATACATCTTAACCAACCAGCTGTCATCCATTCATTCCATATGACCAAACCATCTTAATAAACTCGCTTATTCTCTCATTTACGCCTTTCTTTACACCACACAACTCCCTAACACATTCATTCTTCATTTAATAAATTCTTCTCACACCTAACACGTCCCTAAGATTGTCCATATGAATACATTGTACATTAGACCTATACCGTACCTCTTATTCCAAACCATATTTTCACTACTATACATTAAATTAACACAAAGGTAAACAAACATACCCTAGAGCACTCACAACTTAAGTCCCTTTGTAGTAATTTAGCTTTGTTTTTTTGTTTTGTTTTTTGTCTCACAATTTACCGGTTTTATTATTCTTTTTAGGGGTGCTTCAAGAACGTCCACCAACAAGGATTGACATGGATGTGCAGTGAATGTTTTATTTATTTGTGTTTTTTTATAATTTAAAATTTAGTCAAAGTGAATTTTATGTTTATTTATTATTGTTTTCCAGTGAAAACAAATGAGATAAAATTGACAATATAGACAATACACATTTTTCTTTACTCTTTTTTGAACTACTTTTTGTGACGTTTCACTGTTTCAACGGCTCATGTGTGAAAGGTAAATATATACTGTCCTTTATTAATATAATTATTATTGTATATTCGTGTTATATATATTATTATTATCTCTTATTATAATTATTATGATTTTAATTATATTAATTATTATTTTTATGAATCGATTGAAAGGTGGATGTTGTTCTTTTTAGTCTGAATTCCTGGTCTGAGAAGTTCCGAAGTTTTGAAGTTCCTTTTGTTCAGTGGCCCGTTGTTTGCTTCAGCCAGCGATTGAATTCCATTTGGATGAAGTAAGTATAAATGTTAGTTTATGGATGAGCGATTTTTTTTTCCTTGATAGAATGCTGAATTGGTGGTATAAAGTTGTTTTCCTTTTTAGTTTGAATTTGCTGCGTGGTGTGAAGGGTTCAGCTTGAATTCTTTGTGGAGAAAAAAAAAACTTCGATAATCAGTGTAACATAGGCAGGTGGTTGAGGTATTTTTTTTGTTATTAATTATTAATATTTATTATTCTTTAATTTTCATTGAATTTTCATACATAAAATCATTACTAAAATTATTAAAGTAATTAATTTTTCACTTGTTATAAAATCTTAGTTTTTTAAAGCTATTATTATTTAATTTATGAGATTCATTTATATTTTAATTCATTATTAAATATAGTTATTGATTTATTTATCTTATAAAATCTTAAATTATTATTATTATTACTATTATTATTATTATTATTATTATATTTTTTTGTTGTAATTGCTATGATGCGATATTTTTTTCTACTCCACAGTTTTTTTTTTTTGGAGCTTGTTTGCGGCCATTTTGAATCTTCAGAAAAGACTAAGAAGGCTGATAATTATCTGGAACGAAAAGGAAAAAAACGAAATAGAATTGTTAATGAATAGCTTGGAAAGGAGTATCATTTGAGGATTGGGTGTAGATTTTTTAAAGGTGTGTTAGTGAAAGGAAATCCTGAAAATAGAAGGAAGTTTGTGAGAATTTGCCTATAAAGTAGTTAAAAAGATTAGCACAGCTGTGAAATTTCCGAAGTCAGTAATGCAGAATTGGGTGCAGAATGCCAAGGAGGATTATTAGAGAAATTGTGTGGAGAGTAGAAGGAGTATTTTGCGTGAACTGAGAATTGTAGGAGATTTGGTTGAAGGAGTATTGGAGAAGTTGCACGAATTATTTTTTCTATATTAAGAATATATATTTGAGATTTAGTTAAAGATATTATGAAATATATTCAGGGTAATTAATTTCGATAAAATTAACGGTTTACTTTGCATGTACTAAGGGCGTGGCCGATTTCCCTTGGTGGGATGGTGCCGGGTATTGCGATTTTGTGTGCGGGTGCGGTAGCTGCCTTGCCTTGTAGTGTGGCAGTTACCTGGTGGGTGTTGTCCACGGCGTATCGGTTGGACCTGAGGTCGGTGGTATTTTTAATAAATTTTTTTGGGTTACTTGTGTTTTTTGCGTTTGATTTTTTTTCCTGAGTTTTTCTTCGTGTTTATTTATTTTTGTTTTTGTTCTTTGGTTTTCTTTCCAGGATCCACGAACTATTGAAGATTTGTTGTGGCCTCAAAACCACGACATATCTTCTGGCGCCAATCGTGGGGATCTGGACGGAAGACCAAGGGGACATAGACGATAGCAGGTAAGATGGCTACGCTTGAGGAAGTGAGATTGGGATTTGAAGTGAAGAGAGTACTTGCAAGATGGCATTTAAGAAGAAAGAAAAATTAGAATCGAGGACTTAATTGATTAACTGAGATGAGATGAGAAGGACTCGCAGGAGAGATAAAGACCAATAGGAATGAGAATAGAAGCAAGAATGGATGATATACTGAATAAGAAGTTTGCAAAAGAGATTGGAACGATAAGGGACGCGAAAAGAAAGTAAACCTCTACTCCGAGATAGTAGATTTACAAAGGATGAGAATTGTGTTTTGGAGAGGAAAAAGAGTAAGGTTGATGTGGATGAGAAGAATGGATAAAGAGAAAATGAAAGAAGATTAAAAATAGAAAGAAGAAGGAGAAAGAAGTGAAAAAAGAAAAAAGAGAAGAGTGTAAGAAGAAGGAAGACGTCGAATAGAAGACATGAAAGAAGAGTGATAGCAAAAGGTAAGAGTATAGATTCTTTATTATTTTAGTAAGTGTGAATGAGGTAATGTGAATTGAGAATTATGATGTAGGATTATCTTACGGTCGAAGACTCAAGGAGATGTGATGTTGAAGTTGCACAGAGTGTTCCTTATTAGGACATTCCGAAAGATTAATATAATATAATATTTTTGGAATAAGGATGTGTGTGAATTTTTTAGAGAGTATGAGTTTTCATTGTAAGAAAATTTGATGAAAATAAAGAATGTTTTATGGAGTTAAAAGTTAGTTGCATTTTTTTGAAGGATATATTTGTTTGACTTTTTATAAGAATTAAACCCTGCTCATGAACAAGAGAGATTTAAAAAAAGTGATTGAACAACAGTTGAAAGATGTTTATAAATTGGAAAAACCTCTGAGCATGACGTTTTTTTGTATACCACGGTGAATAACCACTTGAACTTGTGAGCGCTTCCATAAGTATATAAATAGTTAGGATATTGCGAAACTACAACATATTCGAAACTGTCAAAATGCATATATAAATATGATAAATCCCTCCTCCAGTGCGGAGTTATGAATGCCTGGGATGTAAAAGAGAAAATGATAGTGGACCACTGAAAAAGACGCGGCAGCCTTCAAATTCATAGGACAAAGTTGAGGAGATCGTGGTTGAGAGGTGAGTTAGTAAGAGATAAAGAGTGGAGTATGAGAGGCATGATGTGTACAGTGTGTAGGGGAATGAATGAAAGGGCTTCACCGGTGCCTCAGTATAAGTCATATAGGGATGCTCTTAGGGCCAATCCTTATGAATTTATGGTTAAGTTTTTAGAAGATTTCTATGGGGGTGAAAATGAAAGAGAGGTGAATGCAGGAGGTACGAATGCGATGAGTGCGAGCAGAACACCAATCAATTGGTAATACGAATGTGAGAGAGAATGTGGGGTACAATCAAGGGAATGTGAGAGAGAATATGAATAGGACCTGGAACAGAGAGAATGCAGGGGTGGATAGGGATGTGAAGTGTTTTTAGTAATTGTGGTAAGATGGCTGCATTTGATTTTTCAGAATGTAGGATGTGCAAATGTGGGCGTGTTTAGTTGTGGCAAGTGACATATGCTTGGAATGCACAGGACCCTCAAAGGGCCGGATGTAGGAGATGTGGAGGGATAGATCATTGGTATAAGATATTGTCTACAAGGTGTTGAATGTAAGAAGACTGTGGATATGTGGGAATTGTGGGACTGAGGGTCATTTTTCGAGGATGTGCAGGTTCCCTAGAAATACATGTACGTTATGTGGGATGGTAGGGCACGTGGCTGGTAGGTGTTGGGGAGTAAGACAACCTGGGATGATGCAAATGAATCAAAATGTAGTTGCTGGTGGTGGTGGAAATTTAGGTAATGGAAATGTTGTTGGTAATGGTTCGGCTGTAGTTGGTAATAGGAATGTCAGTGTGAATGAAGTAGTTGGTATGAATAATCAGGTAAGGGGAACTGGTCCGGGAAACGATCCAGTGTAGGGTTTACAGCTGGTGGACCCTTAGGCGGGAAGGGGCTGAATGTTGTTAGGGAAGGGATTGTAAGTGCGGATGTATTTTCAGCAGGTCCGGTAGATGAGTGCATGACTATTAAGGTTTATTGCGGAGGTATTGGAGTGAGAGCTTTGATTGATACTGGGTGTATGGTCAGTGTAGTGTATAAAAGTGCGTATGATAGGATGAATATACGGGAGGATCAGAAAGAGTCTGGAAAAGGGAATATTAAGGGGATTAGTAATAGGGTAATACCGGTCGTTACAAAATTAGGAGGAGTGTTAAGATTGGAGTATAAGTATGGAAGAAGGTGAGTTCTATGTTATTGATAGTAAGAATGAGAAGTATGATCTATTGGTAGGTATAAGTTTTAAGTATGAATGGGATGATATCCATCCTGATCGTATGATGAATAGAGAAAAAGGTGAATAAGGATGGGAAAATGTCAGATGTATGTGAATAAGGTAGGGGAGTAAAGGTGAAATTGGCGTAAAAGGTGTGGAAGTGTTTGCTCTGGAAGATATGTCTTTGAAAGCTGATGGTGTGGTAAGTGTAAAGGTAGGTTGGAATGCGAATGTAGGTGTGGATGTCGACCAGAATAGCATGTTTCTGGTGGATGGTTATGATGCAAAGTATAGAGTGAAAAGGGTTGCACATGTATTTGATGGTATATTAGATATGGACAATCCTAGAGTATGTATGCAAAAGGTGCCTGATGTGAAAAAAAGAAGAGAGTTGAGAGGAATAAGGCGTTGGGTGATGTGGTTCGGCTAGTTGTATTCGGTTTGATTGTGTGAGGGCAGTATGACTGAGGGAGCGGTTGAGAGAGAGAGTACTTGTGCGTGTTTTTGCTGGTAATATTGAGATGAAAGATTGGGTGTATGATATTGTTCATTTGAGAAAAGAAGTTAAAAGTGTCAAAGGTTATGAATGAAAGTAAGGAGACAAAAGATTGATATAATGTTGATAGTGGGAAAGGATGGGAAGTGCTAAGCAGCAAATGGCGTATGAGGATTTGGGAGGCGCAGTTTGCCTGAATTCTCGTATTGTGTTATCTGAAGATACCCCCATATACCAGCGGAACCTCGTCACTTTCCTCCCCAGTTGCGAATGAGATTGAAGAGCAGTGTGAAGAGTGTAAGCGGATAGGTGTGTTGGAAGAGAGTGTGAGCCCTTGGAATAGTCCGATTGTGCCTGTTCGAAAGCCTGATGGACGATAGGCTATGTATTGATTATCAGTAAGGTGAATGGAACAAAGACGGTTGAAAGATAGGTTTCCTGTGTGTGTGTAGTGTCAGAATGTGTGTATTTAAGTATGTTGTGGCTATGAAAGTCTTATACGAAAATGGATCTGGCTGCGTGGATGAATTATCAGATGCAGTGGAAGGAGAATAGTAGGTGTGTGACTGCTTTTTCGATGCTAAGCGGCATATCAGTTTAGAATTTGAGCTTGGGTTGGCTAATGCTCGGCAGGCTTTCAGAGGGCGAATGAATGTGATCATGGAATGATTTTCCCAAGTAAGAATGTGATGATTGTTTATAGATGATATATTAGTCATGACTGAGACTTTCTCTGAGCATTTGAAGTTAGTGAATGATGTGTTGAAAAAATTGGAGGATGTGGGTATATAAGTAAAGGTTAGAATGTGAATGTTTGCGACTGAGGTTGAAGTCCTTGGGACACAAGTTTGGCTAATGCTGTTAAAGGCAAAGCGGAGAAGTTGGTGAAAAAGTCTCAGGAATTTCCTTAGACCTCGGAATGTTAAAGAGCTGAGATGGTTTTTTGGGTTTGGTTAGAGTTAAGGAAGTTTATGAAGATGTGTTCTGGTTTGATGAAACTTGCTTGACTGAATGGACTCGTAAAAGAAGAATAACGAATTGTGAATGGGAAGTAGTGAATAATGAAGCGTTTTGAGGAAATTGAAAGCGGAAGTTGCGAAAGATGTAGAATTAGATATCCTGATATACAAGTGAGGATGCTAAGGCACTGGAAGTGTTTTACGGATGCAAGGGGTTATGGTATGGGAGGTGTTCTGATGCAAGAGCAGGTGATTGATGGAATTGAAAGGAAAGAGTGATCGCTTATGTTTCGAAAGCGTTTTAGTATGACAGAGCGAAAGTATTCTATGATTGAAGAGAGTTGGCTGCTTTGAGGTTTTGTTTGAAGTTGTTACGTCCGTTTTTGTATGGTATAAAGTTTGTGGGTAGTGCGAACGGACCATCAACCCTTAGTGTATTTGCAGCGAATGAGGACAGTTGATAGTAGGCTTGCGAGAACTTTGAAAGATTTGAGTGATTTTGATTATGTGGTTGAATATATCCCGGGTGAAAGGAATGAGATTGCAGACTTGATGTCTCGAATGCCAGGGAGTGAGAGCTTAAATGAAACGTTGGTGATAGATCTTGAGTATTTGCCTAAGGGATTAATGAAAGGGAAAGAAAGTCGAGGTGGAGGTGATTCTATGTTCGAAAGTGTGTTGTATGGTTTACAGTATCTAGCCAAGGATGGGTTGGCTTCGAGAGTGCCTGAGAGTATAGAAGAATTGCGGAGGGAAGTTATGACTGAGGTGTGTAAGAAACCTGAGCAGATAGGAGTTAAGAAGGTGCGACAGTATGTAAGAGAATTAAAGATTATGTGTAATGGAGGTGTAATTCCGTTGCAAGAGGTGTTGGTTGTAGTGAGTAAATTGTTTAAAGTAGTTGTGTGTGTGCATTATGGCGGGGAATGACCGGTAATTTATAGGAGTGAAGGGATTGGACAGGAACAGTGTAGGTGAGCTGCATTTACAGTGTTTTAAGGAGGCTACATTATAATTGGGTAATAGAGAAAAAGTTATTGATAGGAAGTATGTCTTGAGAAGGCGAGTAGAGATTGGTGTAGTTGTGGATGAGAAATACGGAAATGATATTGTCCTGGGGAGCATTTGGAAGAGGTAGTGTTATGCAACATGGGGCATGAGTGATAGAATGAAAGTGAAAGTGCAGGGTAGATGGTAACGTATATTGTGGGTGATTGGACACTGCGGTCACAGATTTCTTGGCGTGAATGCGTCAGTGGTTACGAGACTTGAGCCAATACCGTGGCAGAACCTAGGAGGATTACAGTGTAAGATTAAGGGATTGGGCAGGTGAATGAAGGCTTGAGAAGAGGTTTTGTTAAAAGTTAGAGATAAGAGATGTTAGAGAAGAGTTGGACATAGGATTGGTTGTGCTTGATGAAGAACACGAATTATATTGTTTTGTTTTGGAAATAAATTTTTTAGAATAATGGAAATTGTCAGTTAAACGTTGGAAATGAAAGATTGTCTGAAAGGGACATCATATGGTTATTATAATTAGATATGCAGTAAGGGGATGTTATGGCATGACTAATTCTAGGAATTCGTAACAGTTGTGTGATGGTTGAATGAGGAATTGTGAGTTCATGAGAGAATTGATGTGATGCAAGAGGAATGTCCTTATTGGTCTGTTGAGCTGAGAAAAATGTTATTGTCGAGAATAAGGAGGTGTTGTGATGCGGACTCAGGTTGATTTAGACGATTTTTAGGTTTTTGCCTGAAAAGTTGTTTGTGTGAGAATGTGGCTGTATTATATTAGGAAAGTACGAGAGGAAGATTTGTATGTACCAGTGTTTTCTGTGGTTGGGGTAGTAGGGATGGCTTTAGTGATTCATCGTATAAGGAAAAATGAAAAAACCCAATTTTCCTCTGGTTTTTTCGGGTTTTAGGTGAAAAAAAACGAAAAAAACCTGGCCCACTGGGCTTTTTTTTTATTTAAAAAGTGGTTTTTGGCCAACCCTGCTTTGCAACATCTCTTTATTGAGTGTCCATCTTTTTGGTCTCATAGGCAACAATTGATACATACTTGTGATTCTCTTTCTATTATTTATAATATATTTTCCTAAAATTTTTGATATAAAATTTTTGTTCATATAAATATAACTATAAAATTCAATTACCTTAAATACTGAAGATTTTGTCATTTTCATGGATAGGTTAAATTAAAGAAGTTTCAAGAACAGTTGCAAAATTGCCTTAATTGGTGGCTACAATGAAAACAGAAACAAGCAAGATTTAAAATCCATCACAAACTTCAACATCTTCTTCAACACAAAATCAATCATACTTTTCACTTTGATACCATCTCTACCTACACCAACTCTAGTATACTTATGAATACTCTTGTGCTCGAAGAATGTATTATTTGCACACACACATACCTCTCTACTCACAGACACTAATCACCTTGCAATCATTTTTATTTCTCCTGAAACCCCAAAGGTACATGTTATACTATCCCTTTTTCAGATCGCCTATCAAACTATTTAAGGCGCCCAACACAATCAATATGAAGTCCCTACCTAACCCGTCCAAAACATCATTCAGATTATCCCAGAAAATCACACTCTCCTCAACATCACCCACAGATGTTACAACCACACATATCTAGATCTCAAACTTAAATTTAACACCATTAGAATTCTAGTACTTGCACAAACAAAGTTCACCATAGCGATGTGGCACAAGTCACTCATCAGAATTCCAATTCCTTAACTCCTCCTCTCTCATTTCTCTCCACTCTGTCACACACATATTTCACCCCACACCACTCATCTTCACCGCTACCTTTCATCTTTGTTTTAATCACAGCAAGCAAATCAAATTTACAATTTCTAAATACGTCCATTACCGCTCTCCTCTTAAACTCGCCATTTTTTCCTCTAACATTTCATGTACATAGACGATTCATACAATTTCGCTAAATGATATGATGAGGCACGCATTAGCATTCCTGGTATTAAGATAAGTGGTAGAGGGTTGAAACCAAACTACCACTGTCCTTTTAGTCACCTCCTAAGATATGCAGAACGTATGCTGTGGGAATTCTTTCCCCCACACAGAGGGATATATGAAAAAAAAAAAAATGGTTTGTAATTCTAGTAGTGATTTATGGTCTGTATGTAAAAATGTAAAGTCTACCCTTGTGTAAGAAGATTGTGGATATGAGCCCAAGAGGTGGGAACCATTGGACACAGGAGTGAGCATGGGATGTATCTACTATACTTCAACATACCCACAAATGAGAGAGACTAATCTTATTTCTCAGAGCACCCACATAATACCTACACGCACTTGATCCTTTGCGTCACTCTGATTAAAATTCGAGACATATACGAGTATGGTCAAGTGTCTTATGCAGAAAAGAGAAAGACCACGACGACCGCCCCCTCCCCCAAAAAGCAAACACGCAACAAGGGACAACAAAAAAATAATCACAACAAAGGGGGGGAGAAGGGGATGCCCTAAACCATACACGGAAATTATATATAGTAATTATATATATTATATAGTATATTATACTATATATTATATATATAATATATATATATATATATATTATATATATAGTATATATATATAATATATATATAAATTGTTTGACACTGTTTTATATACTTGGCTGTGTTAATTAAAGCTATATGTTTAGTTTAATTGGGAATGGTTATTTGTTGTAGACATTGCTTGTCTTCTTAACTTAAGCTACATGTACTAAAGAATGGGTTTCCAGTTGTAATAAAAAAAAAGGCAACAAAGTTCTGTTGTGTGATGGTGGCAGAGTCTTCCCTTATGGTCTTATTATAAACGTAGTTAGGTTTTACCAATGTTTATTAACAACATAGCATACTAAGCCTCACCAGCGCTTATAAACAGTACAAAAGCCTCTTTATATAATTTATCAAATACCTTAACATCACATTCTCTTTTAAGGATTCCATTTGATCTTTGAATTTTGGGCATTCTTAGTAAAAGGAGGAAGAACATCACAGCACAAAATTCGAGACTTGCATCTTTCAGTAGTGTAAAGCTTAATATTAATGGCAGGATGCATAGAATATAACTTTGGGTGAAATTCCATCTGTAAATAATATATAATATATATATATATATATATATATATATAATAGTATATATATATATATATATATATATAAGTGCCCTAAGCTAATATATATATATATTATATAATATAGCCATGTAAATCGATACTATAACTTTACATTATCCAAATACTATATATACACGCCATATATATTATATAATTGTATTATTATATGTTTGTTATGATAATGATGATTATATTTATATATATATATTATATGAGCCGACTGCG
>JABUQX010031018.1:10000-12500 GCA_015478945.1 Trachelipus rathkii | reverse complement strand
CTTTTTTCGTCCGATGTGAGTATATTTTGGGGGTATGTTGGAAGATCTTCCCAATTTTTTCCATTTCTCACACTGCAATAAGGTGGAAAATTGAGATTTTGACGTTCTTTCGTCCATGTCTTCCCTCAACTGGGGGAATTTCAGACAGATTTAAAAAAAAAATTTCTTGAGGTGATTTGGGGTTTTAGATATTGAGGGTTTTAGATGTGGGACTATACACCCCAAGATGTGGGAATGCTTCTTTGGATTTGGCATACCCCCCTTGTTATTTTATTTTTTTTTTTTTTTAAATATTATTTTTGCTTATTTTTTTTTTTTTTGCGTCGCCTACCAGCGATTTTGTTCATCTGTTTTTACGCTAGCTCTGTAATAACACTTTCACTTTTGATTAGTCAATTTATCACCACCAGTTCATTATTTTAGTTGGGCCCACTCTCAGAAGAATTAGGGGGTTTTTCCCGAGTCATTCGAGGTTCACCAGAATATATAACTCAACCAAAATAGGCTTAACTGTTATAATGCACAATCAATGCTATTTCTTTGTACATATTGACATTAAAAAAACGATAATAAAAGGAATGCTTTTATCTCTTCTTTATTAACTATTCTTTATTAAAATCACTTTTTATTTAGATCACAGATAATATAATTTCAATTCAGTAGAACAATATTAATAATCACTTGATAGAATACAATAATGATTTTGATATCTGATTCCCATTTGAATTTTTAATTTTCAGCTGTTGATTGAGGTAAGACAAACAATTTGTTCCACAGTATTGCAACCGGTTATCCTTATTAATGATTTTTAAGTTATATTTATCCTAATTCTGATTATTCCTAGGAACAACGGTGGAAGATTGAAACTCTCACATTGGGACTATATATAACAATATTCACTATAATAAAATTTAATTTTATTTCAATAGTGTAATAATAATAAGGCCGGGCAGACTGCCTGATTTTCTGGGGTTAGATCTCAGTCACCACTCCAGTGTCCTTGGCTTTTTCAACCACAAGGCAGCTAAATATTTTAAGGATTTCCAAATAGAATCAGTAAGAAAAGAACATTTCAAAATTTTAAATACGATACCAAGTTTCTTTTAAAACAGTTTTTGCCTCGATAAAGAGTTCTAGCTTCACAATTGCATAATAGAATTTAAAGCCATTATTTTATAGTACTGCAATAAGTACACACACAGACACAAACACACACACACACACACACAATATATATATATATATATATATATATATATAATATTAATATTATATATTATATATAAATATAATTATATATATTATATATATATATATAATATATATATATATATATATATATTAAAGACCTTTTGCGGGGAAAAGTATTTTTTTTTGGTAGTTAGTAAATAGCATTATATATTATTATTTTTAGTGAGTACTAAGGAATAATCAAATGTAGCTTCAGTATACCATAAGTCTATTAAGAAATAGAATATTTTTATAAAAAAAAACCAAGGTTTTTTTCAATTCTGGGGCAGTAATAGCTTAAATGAAATTTCAGAGAGCATAACCTTTTTTCAGCTTATTTTTTCAAAACTATTTTTGCTATTTGCATTCATATGGGCTCATTTATAGACATTTATATAAGTTTGAAAATCGGTGAAATCGGAGCGTAGCTATTAATTGATAATTCTCCAATAGACTAAATGTTAATAAATAAAAATTTGGAATCTATTATTCATATTTTACTCACTGGAAACTTAATAAAATATTATTTCCAATGAGTAAACGTGTAGTAGTTTTAGCCTGCTAGATAATTTCAATTAACACGAATATATAATTTAAATTATATATATTATATATAATATATATTTATATTATCATATATATATTATATTTATATTATTAGATAATGATATATCATATATTATTGACCGGCCATCCATCTAGGTAGGTTCTAGTGTTACGGCAACGTAGATCAATCAGGTTAGTCTAGTTCGAACAACTAGATCCATTTATTTAGTCTATACTTACTTGCTTCGCAGATCCATTATAGTGTTAAGATCTCGGTTTAGGTCTGTAGTTCAGCGTTATGAAATTTTTGTTAAGTATGCACAGGAAATCTGTCTATTTATAAGGTTTAAAGTTATTACACAGATTTATTCTGTTTAAGTATGCACAGATTTACAGTACTCTGTTTAAGTATACACAGATTTACTCTGTGTATACTTAACAAAACTTATAACCTAACTAGCAGGGTCCTAAATGAGACCTAACGTATTT
Organism: Trachelipus rathkii; assembly: GCA_015478945.1. Lineage (NCBI taxonomy): Eukaryota > Metazoa > Arthropoda > Malacostraca > Isopoda > Trachelipodidae > Trachelipus > Trachelipus rathkii. The sequence continues at coordinate 10,235 of JABUQX010031018.1, read as the reverse complement.
GTGATTCACATTACTGCTAAATTCTAGAACCTAAACCTAGTGGATCTACGTTGCCAGCCTAACCAATGGTGGTTATTCCGTCCCAAAAAAATGAGAGTACACTAACACAAACTGCTCCAGTCCATCTTTGATATAACTTTTGCTCAGAATTATGAAGAAGAATCTCTTAGATTTATACTCAGATTTTTTGAAGGATATCCGAGAAAAATCGTTAAAGTATAAATATGATTTATAT
>JABUQX010031018.1:0-5000 GCA_015478945.1 Trachelipus rathkii | reverse complement strand
TCTAACCAATATTTCGTGACCTTACCCGACACAATCAGAGCATCTAATGACAAATTTGATTAATTATCATACTGATCAACGAATATACTCTAACAAAAGTTGCACATCAATAAAGCTAACCATGGCTAACATGAACTAAGAAAATTACATGTACAAAAGACAAACCTAACACAACTTACACACGATAATACTGTTAACATTAACAAAGTTCAACTAACACAGTAAAGTAACGAACATACATTCAAGAACGTAATATCACACTGATAAGATAGTCTCTAATAACAGTTTAATTTACATTAATGTATACTTAACAAAATTTACCATAACCCTTGTGTAATTATTCATACAGTACCAATGAAAATTAGCATACGTACAATGTTTTTCCCATTATATAAAGCCACCGTAACTTGCATGAACTTAGAATATAATATACTTTACGACAAACACACCTTAGCAAGATTAAACTGCTAACATTAACAAAGGTCCAAACTTATACAACAGTAAAATAACTAACAAGACATACAACACATAATCCATCTACTTTATCAAACATATCACCACATGACAATGTATTTAAATTAACAATAGTAAATATTTACCTAACATGTATAATACCTAACCTGCATATACCTAATGGGTAAAGACAAACAAAAGAAAGTTTTGCTAATCTCTTTAGACTCGCCCCCTTTCAGAAATGCCAAACTCTTAAACATGAAAATGATTTATGCTTTAACCATTTTGCATAAAGTATACTTATTACATTTGACCCTCTGATAGGAATAAAGCAATGTAGCAGTCGCCATTCGTTACACTTAAACTATAAATGACACATCCGTGGAATAACCGAAAATCTCCTCTGAAATCAACAAACAGGCGTAGAGATGTGGGAGATTCAGCACTCGAAATCTATCTACTGAAGAAAATAGATGTATAAATCAACCTTAATCGTAATGAAATTCTTCTTTAACCATCAGAAAAATAACAAAAAATACACGTTACGATATTAACCTTCAGTTCAAAAGTGATAATTCCGTTAGACAACAGTCAACAACAACAATAACAATACGAATAAGTTTTTTTAATACTAAGTTATTTTATGCTAACGAAACATTGTTTTTACATAATAAAGGACCATGCATGCCAGAACTAAGATATAAGTACAGACAAACCTAACATACATATACGAAATACTACTATACATAACAAATTCCATACTTAACAACACTAAAGTACCTTAGCAACAGCGTACATATTTTTAAACAAATCGCATTAACATTATGAATTGATTCTTTATACATATTACATAACACATAGATATAATAAACATAACTTATAGTCTAAAGATTCTAGCCGTGAGGGGGTATTAAAAGGGGAGAGAGAGATCAAAAATAGTTGCCAGATATGACTTTAATTTCAAATTCATGGAGTTGCTAGAGACCTATTTTTTATTTTATTTATTTCATAGTTATTGGGCAATTTTTTAAACAAAATTCTTTCTTATCATACAGAGATATCTAAATTGCTTAAAGTTTACCGTAATAAAAGCTTCTATGCTTTTTAAAAACAAAAATATGAAGGGAGAATCTCAAAATTTGGAAAAAAAATACATATTAGTTGTCCATTTCCCATATATATATATATATATATATATATATATATATATATATATATATATATATATATATATATTATTATTATTACATATTATTATATATATATATATTATATATATATATATATATATATATATATATATATATATATATATATATATATATATATATATATATATATGTGTGTCTATGTGTATGCTGAAGTACCAAAGCAGGTATGTTATGTGAATAAGGGATTAAATTTAAAATAATATTTGTATTAAAAACTGGTGAGAAATATTATATCAATTAAAAACTTTTAATTTAAATAGCTATCTAATTTTAATTTTTTATAATTGCTTATTTTTTTTACAAATTAAAGTACCTATTTATACCTATTTTATTTTCATGATGATATTCAATCTCCAATATGAAAAACACTTTGAATATTGATTTAATTTAAAAGTTTAAACATTTAACTTTATTGTAAAGTAAACTATCATTTTACAAGTTAATGAGATGTTAAAATATATATTTTAATATACCACTACCATACATTTAACACATAAGCCAATCACCCAACAAGAAAGTACTGTCAAAATAAACAGAATTGAAGAGAGTTTTCTTCTTGTAAACTATAGACAGAATGTTGCAAAGATATTTATACATGAAGGTCATTGTAATAATAAATCCCCATAGAATAGGGAGGTGTGCCTTTCAGGTGTTTACAATTCTTCAAGAAGGCTTACATCCCTGGTCGATAGCTAGCAACTCTTTATTGAGAACTGAAGTATATTTAACATATTAAAATTGTCATTTTTAAACACTAGTTTTATCGTGTTTTAATAGCAAACACTTATCAGTGTTTTAATATCAAATACTTATGATAGCCAATCCATTCAACACTGCTATTCAGTTGTGTTATTAGGGTAGAGTTGCTATTATATCTTCACTGTAAGCACAAATTATTAAAAACCGAGCTTGTCATTTAGTTTTGGGATTGAATGGTTGTGTGGTAATGGTATATATATATATATTATTATTATAGCTGCTACTTAAAATAATAACAAAATAGTTATATATTATTGCTAAGATAAATTTTTATAATCTTAGGTAGTTATTATTATTATTACATATTATTATTATTATTATTATACATACACATATTCTCTGCTACTTAAAAAAATAATAACAAAAAATAATGATAAAAGCAATATTAATAGTACCAATAAAAATAATCGTTGACGCCTTGTAACCACATTGATAATATCTATATTTTATTTTCAGTTTTACTACTATGTGATACACACAATAATAATAATAATAATAATAATAATAATAGTAATAAAAATAATAAGGTAAATTAATGTAATTACTTAATTAGTTATGAAATTAAAAATTTCAGCAGTTAAATTTGTTATTTAACAAATGAAAAACATGGTGATAAAAAAACATGTAATTCTTATATATTGAATTTAAAGATTGATGGTGCAGGAACCGAGGTGGTGACAATGCTTTGAACTGCGATAATCAATATTAATTAAACATTTCTACTTTTATTATTATTATTATTATTATTATTATTATTATTATTATTATTATTATTATTATTATTATTATTATTATTATTATTATTATTATTATTATTATTATTAAAATAAATTATCATTCTTTCTTTTACTATTATCATTATTACATATATTATTATTAGTTATATGAATATAAGATACATATATTATTATTATATGTAAAGGTTTTTATTTAGTTCACGTTATTATACTATATATATACATACAAGGCTGTAGACATACAGTGCTGCACATACATACATACATACATATGGCATACATACACCCTAAAATGGCGATCCCATATTTTCTCACCTGAGCAAAAAAAATTTAAATAAGAAGTTTTAAAGAATAAAAAAATAGGGAAAGAAAATGGTTAAAATGTTTTTTCACTCAAAAAAAAAAATAAAATAAAATGAAATAAAACAGAAAATTGACGCGTGAAAAATTATATATTTTTAGTAAAACTTTTTAAAAAAATTTTCTTAAAACTTTTCGCAAATTTCCTTTACAAAGCGTTAAAGAGTAACTCACTTTGTTTTTTGTGCTAAAATTATTTTATTATTTTTATTATTATTATTGAAGTGCGATTTGTAAAGTTATGTCCTTTTTCAATGGATAAATAGAATACATACGAAATATATAAACAATCTATGACACTACTTACCAATTATTATTATTATTATTATTATTATTATTATTATTATTAAATTATTATTATTATTATTATTATTATTATTATTATATTATTTTTTATTATTATTATTATTATTATTATTATTATTATTATTATTATTATTATTATTATTATTATTATTATTATTATTATTATTATTATTATTATTATAGGCTGATAAATAAATTCCCTGCTCATGAATTGAAATTAATAAAGTTATTAAAGTAATCACTCTGTTTCACTTCCATTCTAATATTGCTAGATCATAACCGTCATGCTTTAAAACTACATACAGACTCATCAGATGCTGGTCTAGGATCACTTTTAAATAAGCAGATAGACGGTTTTGACAGGCCTATAGCTTTCTTTCTTTATTGAATTAACACTCCCAGACTAATCTTAAATTACAACAGAGGAGGAGGCTTTATCTCTAGTTAAATGAACAAAGCACTTTGAATGTTACCTATATAAATATAAATTTACAGCGAAAGTATATCATCAAGCTTTCAGATCCTATTTTAAATTCAAACTTTCCATACGGAGAGCATCACGAGCTCCCATTGCGAGAGCTTCATTTATCTTGAATTCATGATGGTTTGAAATGACGGCATATGCCATTCGTTGGTAAGAAAAAAAAAAAAAAAAAAAAAAAATCCATACCTAGAATAGCAGGACGATCATTACTCTTTTCAAAATTTAATTTCAATATAAAATTCAAGCCTGAAAGAAAAGGAAATACCAGATGCTGTAAGCCGAAGTGCGTTTAATCACAATAAAATAGGTACCACTGGATCTTTCTACAACACTTTGTACTGAAAAAGTAAGAAGAAAACAATTAAAAGGAGGAGAATAATAAATGACTTTCCCCAAAAAATTTCAATATGCAATGATAAATCGATGTCTTCACTATCTATATTCAAAGTAATAAATCTAAGAGATCTTATTTTGAAAATTTAATAATTCCTTGGTCTCTAGCACATTTTGCTTTAAATATATCATATGATCCAAATTTAAATATTCACTCTGGCTTTAACAAAACTTTGCATAGGTCATAAAGTATATTCTTTTGGTTTAATATGATGCAGAATGTATAGTAATATAGGCGCACGAACGCGAAGTTGCTCTAATGATAAATAAGGAAACGGTTAAACACCCAAATTGATT
>JABUQX010031017.1:12500-30783 GCA_015478945.1 Trachelipus rathkii | reverse complement strand
TACAGTTTTTTTCTAGTGACTATGCTTTACATCATCTTTAGCCATTCAATCACTGACCTTTTTCTGTAAAAGGTGGTGCAATAACTTTTTTTTTTTTTTACGTTAAGGCCAAGGATGTTAGGTTATAAATTTAGGATAAACCGTTTTGTATCCCAGGCTGATTTAAGCCTAATACTAGGTCAAAAGGTAATTCCAGTATAGACAAGAATCGAGAATCAATGTTATATTACTTTTATAAATATATTTTCAAACTCAAACATGCTGGAACGGTAAGATCCTTTAGAGCAGGTAAGAAGCGAAATCTGTTTACCTTTCTTGTGAGTGGACGGAGTAATCCTTATCTCTATATCGACCCGAAAAATTGCGTCGGAATTTTTTATCGCCTGGTAGGTATGAAAACATTTTTTGGAATCTCCTGAACCAGACCTGTGATTGGATGAAAATTATATTGGAGGATGCGTGTTTTAGATCCAAACTCATTTTAAAATCATACTCGTTTTGGCTCTTAAGCGGTGCACAAGTTCTCTGATTTGTAATAAAAGTGCTCTATTATCACTAAGTGTATATCATGATTCACCTTAACATGTATACCTCAATACAAGACATTGTCCAGTGGGAAATCAAGATCCCCGGAAGTAGGGTTTCATTCTTATATAAAAGAAAACCGATGGATATTGAATTTTTCAAGTGTGCCACCCAACTCAGCCCTTTATAATACAAAGCGTATTTTCGTGAGTCCAGATGAATTACTTTGTATATGTAATCACACAAAGAAAATCCGAATTATTTAAAAAACTTTGAAATATTTTTAGTTAACATCGAGCGAATAATATAAATGTAAGTGAATAATTGTTATTTTTAAATAAGAACTTAGAAAGATTTTAATAAAATACATGTTATGTTAGCAGAGAAGAAGCTTATTTTGTTATTTTTATACTTATTACATGGGTAAAGATGATGTAAAGCAGTAAGTCACTAGAACAAAACGTGACATAGCTTGGTGTAGAGGGGTGCTAGGGGCTAACCTTGCTGATTTACTGATTTATTGCTTTGGTACGTAAAATATATGTTTTTAATAAAATTTCATAAAATTTTAGTAAAAGTTATTTTAAAACTTGATAGTTATAAAATTTATAAACAAAAAGTATTAACAGTTAATAATAAATTCTTTGTTCAAAGATAATGATTGATTTATTATAGAAGTTTTAAGAAACTTTGAAATAATTTTAGTTATATTTGAATGATTAATATAAATGTACGTGTTTAATTAAAACATAAATGTTTTATAAATTTAACGTTATATTGTGTAAGTGATGTGTGCCGTGTGTGTAAGCTAAATCTTGTGTGTGAGTGTAAGAAATCTGCGTGAGTGTAAGTAAATCGTGTGTGAGTGTAGTAAATCTGGGTGAGTGTAAGTAAATCTGTGTGTGAGTTTAAGTAAATCTGGGTGTAAGTAAATCTATGTGTGTGTAAGAAACTTGTGTGTGAGTGTAAGTTAAATTGTAGTGTAAGTATATCTGTGTGTGTGTGTTTGTGTGTGTGTAAGTAAATCTGTTGAGTGTAAGTAAATCTGCCTGGTAAGGAAATCTGTGTGTGAGTGTAAGTGTAATGTAAGTGTCTATGGGAAAATGTAAGTGTTATAGTGAATGTGTGTAATAAGTGTTCATAGGAAGTGGTATAAGTGTCATAGTGAATGTGATTATAAGTGCATTAGTGAATGTGTGTATAAGTGTCATAGTGAAATGTGTGTGTGTGTGTAGGTTGTGTGTGTATTGTTGTGTGTGTGTGTGTGTGTGTGTGTGTGTGTGTGTGTGTGTTTTGTGTTGTTTCTAAATTAATAATAACAATAAAACATAATGTTACACCACGTATAAAAATAAAAATAAAGATATAAAAAATATATAAAAATAATAAATAAAAATAAATAAAAATAATAATAAAATAAATTTAAAAAGTATTTAAAAACAAATAAAATAAAAAAACATTTAATGTTAACTTTTCGTATTAAAAATAAAAAAATAAAAATAAAGATAATAAAAATAATAAAATAATAATAAAAATAAATAAAAATAATAATAATAAAAATAAATAAAAAAGTATTAAAATAAAATAAAAAACATAATGTTAATAACTATATGATGAGTTAAATTAGTAAAACATATGAGTTAAAACAGGTAAAGCAGAAAGTTAAGCAGTTAAAGCAGAAGTTAAAGCAGTAAAGCAATGAAAGTTAAAGCAGTAAAACAAGAGTTAAAGCAGAAAGCATTAAAGCTTAAAGCAGTAAAGCAGTAAAAACACAGGCATACTAATCCCCTAGGTGTTAGGTAATAAAACACCTCTATTGTTTTACTGCTTTACTGCTTTAAGGTACGTAAAGTATTACTGTTCTTCACAAAACTTAATTAAATTTTATTAAACATAAAATGTTTATATATCAGACACTCTGAATTTTTTTTATCCTTTTCATTACAAATTAAAAAAAAAAGGTATTAAAACAAAAATAATAACTAGAAATAATAAATAAAAGTTATAAAACAAAATAAAAAATATAAAAAGCAGAAAAACAAAATGTTAATAAAATATATGAGTTAAAGCAGTAAGCAGAGAGTTAAAAAGCAGTAAAGCAGAGAGTTTAAACAGTAAAGCAGAGAGTTAAAGCATTTAAAACATGAGTTTAAAGCAGAAAGCAGAAAGTTAAAGCAGTAAAACATATAGTTAAAGCAGTAAAGCAGAAAGTAAAGCAGTAAAGCAGTAAAACAAGGCATACTAATCCCCTAGGTGTTAGTATGCCTTTGTTTTGTTTTACTGATTTACTGCTTAAGGTATGTAAAATATATGTTTTAATAAAATTTCGTACAATAGATAAAATAAAAATGTTTTTAGGTCAGACACTCTGAATTTTTTTGTTTTAATGTAGCGTTGTCAAAAATTTATACATTAAAAAGTATAAGTAAAAAGTATTAAGTAAAAAACAATGTTATAAATATGTGTTAAATTAATAGGTCTGTACATGAGTTACAGTTTAGTTCGCGAAGTTTGTTTAATAACAAATGGTTTAAGTATGAAATAAAAATGGATGACTCATAGTTATTTGAAAAGAAATTCTTGGTTGAAATGTTTGAGTATGAAATAAAAATGACTGACTTATAGTATATATATTTTCCATTTCCTGCAGGAATATTGCGCCTGGCGGGCGCACTCGGCGGCGGGTACGCGGAAACCCAGCGCCTGCGGGCGCACCTGGGTGGCCGGGCCTACACGCAAATATTTGGCCTGCGGCCGCACGCGGCGGGCTGGCAATGCGGTGATCCGCACCTGCGTGTGCGGGCGGCTGTTGTCTTTGCGCGGTGAGGGCGCACTGACTGCGCCCGTGGTTGTTCTCAATATATTGACAATAGCCGGGCGGGAATACCATTAATATCTAACTCTGTTCTACTGCACTGACCGCGTAGAGGATGAGCCATCAGAAGGGTGATTTCATCAATAGCATGGAATCGTATCAATATATAGCATGGTTCAAAAGATGACGTCATCCAAAATTGAGTCAGTAAAGTATGGAACCATTCAGAAGTTGAGGTCAATCAATGCTGGAGAACCATTCATGCTGAGGCACTCAACTGCTCAGGCATTATGCGAGGCAATCAATGCTGCGGCATTTTATGCTGAGACACCAATGCTGACGCTGTTAATGTTGCAGGCGTCAAAAACTATCGAGGTTGTACCTGTGTGTGGGTGTGAGCTGTAAGTGTATATGGGTTTCAATGTAAGTGCTTTCTATGGCAGAGTGTAAGTGTTATAAGTGATAAAAAATCACGTAACTCCTAGTAGGAGCCATTCTGAGCAAGACGTAATATACACCATCGATTCCCTCATACTGATACCTAGGGTAGACACCCAATATAGGGTATTCGGGGTTCAGGGGAGGCCTAGAAAAGGCTTGAAAAAAGTGGCACTCAGTTGGGACTATGTGGCACTCACTTGCACTATGGGCCACTCACTTGCACTCATTGGCACTCACTTGGCACCTCATTGGGCATTCATTGGCACTCACTTGGCACTCACCTGGCCAGTCACCTGGCACTCATCTAATACTCATAGAACACTACTAGAACATCACTAGATACTCCTTACGGTGATTGGGAACCATTCAAGCCATCAAGTTAGCGTCGGGTCAAAAATTGACCCATGGTATATGTTAAGGTCAAAGGCCTAAATATCATGGTCAAAACAAGCGCAAGGTAAAGGACATCAAAAAAACGGGGCTAAGTCCCCAAAGGAGGAAAAAAAACCGTGGGTCATAATTTGACCCACGTATTATGGCAGAGGTAAAAGCCGAAAATATTCAGTGGTCAAACAAGGTAAAGACATCAAAAAATAGGGCTAAGCCCCTAAAGGAAGATCAAAAGTTACCGTGGGCTCAAAATTGCCCATTGGAAGACCAAAGGGTTTGGTTCGAAAAAATTACCGTGGGCCAAAATTGACCCATGGAAGACCAAAGGGTTGCGTTGAAAATTACCGTGGGCCAAAATTGACCCATTGGAAACAAAGGTAGCCTAAAACGATTACCGTGGCGTCAAATTGACCCATGTATCTGGCAAGGTGGTCAAACACGGTAAAGATATCAAAAAATAGGCTAAGCCCCTAAAGGAAGATCAAAATTACCGTGCAAAAATGGCCCACGGTCGAAAAAAATAGGGGCGTAAAATAGGGGTAATATGTACACGGTTTCTGACGCAACCGTTTGGCGCAACCTTCTTCGAAGGGCTGCCAAAAAAAATTAGGGTTTGCCGCCAAAAAAAAAATTAAGGTTGCCCAAAAAATTGGGTTGCCAAAAAATAGGTGGGTTCTCAAATAATTAGGGTTCTCAAAAAATCTAGGGTTCTCAAAAAATTTAGGTTCTCAAAAAATCCGGGGTTCTCAAAAAATATGGGTTCTCAAAAAAATTGTCGTGGGCAAAAAATGACCCATGGAAGATCAAAGGGTTGGTCGAAAAAAGGTTAAAGTCCCAAAAAACGGTCAGGCCCAAAAAGGTTTCAAGTCGGCTAGTGTAATCAAAAAATTTGGTCCCAAAATGTAATCATTATGCGTCTCTATAGTCCCAATATCGGTAAAGTCTCAAAAATATTAGTGTTTCCCAAGGTCATAAAAATCAAGTCAAAGGTCCAAAAAAGGTCAAGGTTCAGTCAAGGGCAGGTAGGTGGTCAAGGTCATTTTTCTCCGAAATGGCTCCCCTACTACTAATATGTTACAGATATGTTTGAAAAAGAGTGAACAGGTTATGTTCTGTATGCTATGTTAGTTACTTTACTGTTGTTTAGTATGGAACTTTGCCAAATGTTGACTTGATTATTCGATCGTAAGGTTATGTAATAGGTTTTTAGCGTTGCTACAATTATATCTAGTTTCAGGTCTTATGATATGGTTAGCCCTTATTTATGCTAAAACTCTCCTGTTGCGTTAGCATATATTCGTTGGTCAAGTATATGAAGAACTTATTTTTATGTTATGTTTACCCAAAATGATACTCGAAATATGACTTGAATCAATAGATCAATAGATCATGGAAGGGTGGGTGGGGTGGGGAGTGCAGGGACGGGTGGACTGGTTTACTGATTTACTGATTTACTGTTTTAAAATCAGTAAACTATTACACTTTACTATAATATTTTTATGTTATGTTTGGATAAAACTTTGTTATGTTTGCAATTATTCGTTGGGGATTATGATATTTAAGTAAGTTATTGATGAATTTTTGCTAATTTACGATGTTAATAAAAAAACTTTGTTTACGTTCGCGTATATTCATTGTCAGTATGATAATTTCAGGGTTATGCTAAATATTTGTTAAATATTACTGTGTCAATGTAAAATTAAAGTTAATATGTTAGAGATATGCTTGAAAAAGTATGAATAGGTTACGTTTCGTATGCAATGTTAGTTACTTTACTCGTGTTAAGTGTGGAACTTTGTTAATGTTAATAGTTTATTTCGTGCGTAAGTTGTGTTAGGTTTGTCGTTGTACATTATTTTATTAATTCAGGTAATCGTACTGTTAGCTTTATTAATGTGAAAACATTGTTACGTTAGCGTATATTCGATGGTTAGTAAAGAACTCATTTTTGTGCTATGTTTATCCGAAATGATACTCAAAATGTGACGTGAATCAATAGATCAATAGATCAAAAGGTCATGAAGGGGTGGGAGGGAGGGGAGGGGAGGGGAGGGGGTTGGTGGTTTGATTTACTGATTTACTGCTTTAATGCTTTAAAATCAGTAAACTATTGCACTTTACTATGATATTTTATTCAAAGAACTTATTTTTAGGTTACTGTCTGGATAAAACCTTCTGTGATGTTTCCAATTTTTACTCGCATTACATTTATTTGATGAATTTTTATTAAATATTACTCTGTCAATGTAAAATTAACATTAATATGTTAGAGATATGCTTGAAAAAGTATGAATAGGTTACGTTTTGTATGCAATGTTAGTTACTTTACTGATGTTAAGTGTGGAACTTTTTTAATGTTAGCAGTTTATTCTTGCTTAAGGTGTGTTAGATTTGTCGTTGTGCATTATATTTTTAGTTCAGATGATGCTATGTAAGCTTTATTAATGTGAAAACTTTGTTACGTTAGCACATATTCGTTGATCCGAATGATAATTAGACACGGTTATGATAAATTTTTGTTAAAAATTACCGTGTTAGATGTTAAAATTAACATTGATATTTAGAGGATATGCTTGACAAAGCGGGTATAAGTTACGTTTTTGTATGTTATGTTAGCTACTTTACTGTTGTTGTGAGTGGAACTTTGTTAATGTTAACAGTTTATTCATGCTTAAGGTGTGTTAGGTTTCGTCGTTGTACATTATATTCTTTAGTCAGGATAAGTTGATCTTATGTTAGCTTTATTAATGTGAAAATTTGTTACGTTAGCATTATATTCATTATCAGTCGTATAAAGAACTGATTTTATGTTAATGCTTTATCCGAAAATGAATACTCGAAACTGTCGATTTGAAACAACATAGCATCAAGTAGATCATATAGATCATAGGATGGCTTATTGAGTGTCCATTGGGAGGGGTGTTTTGATTATACTGATTACTGCTTTTAGGGGTATTGTAAACATAACATTTTAGTAAAAAAATATGACTGAAATCAATAGATCAATAGCATCCAAAGACTCAATACGATTAATAAGATCAAATAGATTCAATAGATCATGGATGGTGGGAGGGGAAGGGTGGGTTGATTTACTGATTTACTGATTTACTGCTCTAGGGTATGTAAACATCAACAATTTTAAGTAAAAAATATGACTTGAATCAAAATATGACCTAGATCAATAGATCAATAGATCAATAGATCATGGATGAGTGGGGGAGGGTAGGATGGGTGGTTTGATTTACTGATTTACTGACTTGCTGCTTTAGGGTATGATAAAACATTAAACAATTTTAGTAAAAGTTAGACTTGAATCAATAGATCAATAGATCATTAGATCATGGAGGTGTGGGTAGGGTAGGGTAGGGTAGGGTGGGTGGTTTGATTTACTGATTTACTGCTTTAGGGTATGTAAAAAAGCAAATTTTTTAGGTCATAAACATGAAAAGCATAAAAATTTTAGTAAATATTATATTTTTAAAACAAAATAAATTAAAATAATTAAAAAATAATAAAAATTTGAAAATAAATTAAAAAAGATTAAATTAAAAACAAAAATTAAATGTAAAATGAAACTTATAAAATAAAATAGCAATCGAATGTTTACAAACTCAGCACCGCACCGGCTCCAGCACCGGTGTCGGTAATAACTCTGACTCCTTCTCAGACTCTTTCCTCCATCCTTCCTCCTTCCTCCTTCCTCCTTCTTCCTTCCTCCATCTTCTGCTTTGCGTTCAGTGCATTTCTTCTGGGGACACCCCTCCGGGGGAGTCCCCAGACACCCTTACGAACTTATAACCCTCCTATTCGAGTTCTACGACCTTATAAAAATATATTTTGACATCAACATTTGACTAAACGAATGTTTATTAACTCGGCACCGCACCGGTTCAGCTGTCAACTCCGACTCCTCTGACTCAGACCCCTTCTCCGAGTCTTTCCTTCTCTGACTCCTTTCTCCATTTCTCTTATGCATTTCGGCTATTTCTATGGGAGGAACCACTTTCGGAGGGTCCCCAAACACCCTTTACGATCTTGAAACCATCATATTCGAGATCTATGGGTCCGATAACATATATAAAGATACAAATATTGCATTATTATACAAATATTTACTAACTCGACACCGCAACGGAGCCAGCACTGGTGCCAATGCCAACTCCTCTGATTCCGAAACCGACTCTTTCCAGAAATCAACCTTCTACGGACATTTCGATTTTTTAGGGAGGGCGGTGCGTAACCCCGTCTACGACGAGATTACGTCACCATATAGCTCACATCCAAATTTTAACCCGATACGATAAGCATAACCCTGTTGATATATAATAATAATAATAATAATAATAATAATAATAATAATAATAATAATAATAATAATAATAATAATAATAATAATAATAATAATAATAATAATAATAATAATAATAATAATAATAATAATAATAATAATAACTATAATAATAATAATAATAATAATAATTTGTAATAATAATAATAATAATAATAACAATAATCAACATTAATAATAATAATAATAATCAATAATAATAATAATAATAATAATAAAATAATAATAATAATAATAATAATAATAATATAACAACTCCTGTTTATTTTTAAGAAACTTTGAAATAATTTTTGTTAACATGAGTGAATAATATAAATGTAAATGATTAATTATAAGTTTTGCTGACGTAGCAGAAATATGTTACTTTAGAGTTTAGACTATAATGCAATATAAAGGTGCTGCAACTTTTAAAAATTTAAATTAGAAGTAACAAATAATAATAATAATAATAATAATAATAATAATAATAATAATAATAATAATAATAATAATAATAATAATAATAATAATAATAATAATAATAATAATAATATTAATAATAATAATAATAATATGAGATTTACCAGCCTTACAAATCCATGGGTTCCCCACTTGGACCAACGTTCGCTGACTTCTACATGTCGCATATTAAAAACTTAATATTAAGCAAAAATAATTCTTTCAATCCCCAGGACTATATATACTATATGTTTTGATGACACTTCGTGGTCCTCTTCAAATGCTGATGAACTGTGTCTAAGCGTCTCTTAATTTGATGAACTCCAAAATTTAAGTGTCCTAAATTTTACTTTTGAAAAATCTGAAAATAACTCCTTCCATTTTTTAGACGTTAACATCTCCTTTGATCCAAGCGGAGCCCTCACCACAAGTATTTGCGTCAAACCTACTGACAAAGGCCTATATACTAATTTCAGTTCACACTTCACACTTACCCCTTACTTACAAAATCGCCCTAATTAAAACTATACTGCATAGACGCTTACGCGCCCATTTGCTCTTCTGAACTGGAAACTTATTTGACGCAGAGCTCTCAAGAATTAAAAACAGAATCTTACTAATAATAACTTTCCCCAATATCTACTAGATAAAATCATTAAAACTTTTAGAAATGGGAAAATTGTCGAAGAAAAAGCAAAAGATAATAGAGACAGCTTGACATTCTTTTTTAGATCACAAACGATAGATAGATTTAATTATGAAAATATCAGGTTAAAGAAAATAATTTCAGGTATCACATCAGTCCAAATCTAACACTAAAGAAATAAAAGCTTAGATGTTACTACAAGCCATTGAAACTCTCTTCTATGTTTTTTGAAAGAGCTAGTGGGACTAAGGAGAATGTGAATCATGTAGTATATACAAATTTAACTGTATTAAAGATGGCTGTAATGCCTCTTACATTGGGTATACTACTAATTCTCTCAAAACTCCCGCCGTCTCAAATATAGTACCAGGCCCAGTAAGATCTTTGAACACTTGATGAACGAACATGGAACTCCCAAACTTAATTTCAACATCTCCAGTTTTAATATGATACACCGAGCGGGAATTTTCTTTGAATTGAGGCTGGTTGAGTCTCTCTTAATAAAAAAGCACAAGCCAGTTATCAACATCAAATACAATGAAATGGAAAATTTTTTGAACATTTTTTAGGTTTGGCTAGATAGAATCTCTCTATTGACATATTTATTATTTTAAGGATTTTACATTTACGTTAGTTACTAAAACTATTAAATAGTTATTCATTTTGAGATCTATAAAATTAAACATTTTATTTTTGTTTTCATCAGACTTGTTAAATTAGTCTTGAACTCGTCTCCGATGATGCCTGAAATGGCCAGGCGAGATATCAGATTAAAAGTTCAGAAAGCGGTTGTTCTATTTTATTCTAGAATAGTCCTGTAAAAAAATCACATTCAGAAAAGTCGGTTGATACCTTTAGAAAATTGGAAAAGGCTTGTAAATCTCACATTAAATTAGAAGCTGATATAAAATTTCTAAAATAATAATAATAATAATAATAATAATAATAATAATAATAATAATAATAATAATAATAATAATAATAATAATAATAATAATAATAATAATAATAATAATAATAATAATAATAATAATAATAATAATAATAATAAATAAAAATACTAATTACGGCGAGATAAGATATCATGAAACGCCGTGCCGCTCGGTCGGACGTGTCACACACACACACGGAAATGGAAGCTGAAAGGGCGTAAGCCACACAATTTTACCTTCGCGCTCGGGGACAACTACCCCCTAGAATGGTCCTAGCGACATGAAAACTGGGCGGTAATCAGTTTAACTCATCAATAGACAATATACTAAGTTTAAAAACGATATGTTAACTCCTTCATAGAAAAAAACGGCGGCTACCAAACGTGTTGGATACTACTCTATACCCCAAGGGTAAACCACAAAGATGAACAGAGTTGGGGTTTCTCTGCCTACCGGGGGACGACGGGGGAACTTCGTCCCCCTTGTCCCACCATCAGCTCAAACCCCCTAAAAAGAAAAAAAAATTAACATATTCTCTAGAGCATAACAACAAAAAATAATATTTGTTAACTCTTGCTCTCGTACTACTGCAGAAATGGAAGCTTACTCAGAGTGTACGCTGCCAGACCTAAGATGATACTAATATTTATGGTGTTATTAATAAATATTAGAAGAAAATACATTTTTTTTTAAGTTTCATCGATGAAATTGCTTGCTGAAATCAAAAATGTTATTTATTTTCCTGTAGCTGTTATATTTTTTTAGTTACATGCATGTTGCTTTGGATGTTGGCATATATATATATATATATATATATATATAGTATATATATATATGAGGGAGAAAAAAGGAGAGTATATATATATATATATATATATATATATATATATATATATATATATATATATATATATATATATATATATATATATATATATATATATATCAATTTAAAGCTAAAAGTTTTAAATATCTCTCTTAAAATTGATTCAAATTCTGCCTTTATTCTCTGAGTGCGCCACACAATGGAGGTAGCAAATAAGATCAAAAACGTCTTGCAAGTACCTTTTCGTTTTTTATTCTTGTATTTCAAGACAGCCCAAACACTTTCAATTCGTTGTGTATGGCAACCATTTGTTGGGTTTACAAATTTATGGCTATGATTCACAGTCAGATGAGTAAATAAATACCCTTGAATTTTTGAAATATTTTGATAAGAAGCCCAGCAGTCGCTTATAATCGTGTTTCCTGGCCTAATATATTTTTTAATACATTCAATTAAAGTCTCCTCAGTCCGGTCAGGAACAGAACAAAGGAAAAGTTCCAAAGTTTCCGGACAGACTCCACCAAATATCCATTCATCCGCATAATTTCTTCCACTTTTATATTTTCTTTTGAAGAAAAACGTTTCATCTATTTCAACAATCATGTTTGAACCCCCAATAGATAATGGTTTTGTTAAAAGTGAATGAGCAGAACAGTAGTGTGTTGGATGTGTCCACTGTCAATATGACATATGAGTTTGCTCACTCAGAACAGTTTCTGTTTCTAAGCATCAAACATCATAGTGCCACAAGTGGGTGAAATGTTGCTTTTGGATTATTTTTCCTACTCAGTGTGATCGATTAGATCGCCGTCTAAGAAACGATATATTCTATGCGGTGAACATCAAACCTATTTATTACAGTTATACAGTGTGATCAGTTAGATCACCGTCTTAGAACAGATATGTTCTATGCGGTGAACATCAAAGCTATTTACTACAGTTATTCAGTGTGATCGATTAGATTACCGTCTGAGAACAGACTTGTTCCATGCGGTAACTATAGTTATTCATTACAGTTATTTGTAACATGTTCTACGCCGTAAACATCAAAGTTATTTACTACAGTTATTCATTACAGTTATTTGCAACAGATGTTCTATGCGGTGAACACCAAAGCTATTCATTACAGTTATTCATTACAGTTATTTGTAACAGATGTTCTATGCGGTGAACATCAAAGCTAATTACAGTTATTCAGTGTGATCGATTAGATAACCGCGTCTTAGAACAGATATGTTCTATGCGGTAAACATCAAAGTTATTCTACAGTTATTCATTACAGTTATTTGTAACAGATGTTCTATGCGATAAACATCAAAGTTATTTACTACAGTTATTCATTACATTATTTGTTACAGATGTTCTATGCGGTAAACATCAAAGTTATTTACTGCAGTTATTCATTACAGTTATATGTAACAGATGTTCTATACGATGAACATCAAAGCTATTTATTACGGGTTAAGTCGAAAGTGCGATCGCTGTTATCACCATCTTAGAACGGATACTTTGCAAGCCATGAACATCAAAGCTACTAGAAGGCGTAATTCTATTTATGATATATTTATAACATTTTCTATATGATTTCAAATTTTTTTTTTTTAGTTTGATTTTACCATATTCAGGATACTACTAATTCTTGTATTTGAATAAAATAAAATCGAGTTGAATTGACGTTCACAGACCAATATCTTTAAAATGTTTATCTAACTTTTTCTTGAATGAATCGATGTTAGCGCTGTTCACTATTTCATAAGAGAGACTATTCCACTTCTCAATTACATCGTAAGTGAAGAAATTCTTAGCAATATTGGTTTGAAATCGTTTATGACAAAGTTTATGCCCATTACTTCGTGTTACATCGTTAAAATCATATCTAAAGAATTGCCTGTAATCGATATTTTCAAATTTATTTAGTATTTTGAAAACTTCTATTAATTTTCCTCTCAATCTTCTTGTCTCTAAAGAATGTATATCTAATTCACGTAGTCGTTGTTCGTATGACTTACCTCTCAATTCTGGTATTAATTTAGTTGCCCTTCTTTGAATTCTTTCAATTTTTTCTATGTCCTTTTTGAGGTATGGACTCCAAAACTGCACTGCGTATTCCAGATGAGGTCTAACTAATGTTTTATAGAGAGGAACTATTATACTTTTAGATTTATATTCAAAGTTTCTGGCAATAAAGCCTAGAGCTTTATTTGCTTTCTTAACAGCTTCAGCACATTGTTTCGCAAATTTTAAATCCTTATTAATTAATACCCCTAGATCCTTTTCCTCACTGACAACTTTGATAACTGAGTCATCTATTTTGTAATCATATTCATTGTTCCTACTTCCAAAATGTATAACCTTACATTTATCGGTATTAAATTTCATTTGCCATGTTTTTGACCAATTTACAATCTTGTTCAAGTCGCTTTGGAGTAATTGATAATCTTTCTCACATATTATGCGATTTCCAAGTTTCATATCATCCGCAAATTTCGAAATATTGCCCTCAAATATTATCATCTATGTCGTTTACATATATAATGAACACTATTGGACCCAGGACAGACCCTTGGGGTACACAAGAAGAAGAAGAAGAAGAAGAAGAACTACAGAACTACAGAACACCGACTAGCAAAGACTTTACAGTCCACTCAAGGCTAGTCTGAGGGAAGATGAGGTCACCGGCTTAGAACGTTATAATTAACCCTCCAAACGGTGAACCCCAAAACTGTTATTACAAAATATTATTGTAGTGTGATCGATGATGTCACCGGCTTAGAATGTTAGAAATAACCCTCTAAGTGGTGGACATCAAAACTGTTATTACAAATTAAGACGATAGTGTTATTACAAATTAAGACGATAGTGTGATCGATGAGGTCACCGGCTTAGAACGTTAGAAATAACCCTCTAAGTGGTGGACATCAAAATTGTTAATACAAAATATTATGATAATGTGATCGATGATGTCACCGGCTTAGAACGTTAGAAATAACCCTCTAAGCGGCGAACATCAAAGCTGTTATTACAAATTAAGATGTTAGTGTGATCAATGCGACCACCGACTTAGAGCGCTAGAACAGCGGTAAACATTTGCGGTAAATTTACCTCTAAGGGGTAAACATTAAAACTGTTCAATATAAGTTCGGCGCCCTAATTCTTTTAAGATGTACTTTTAACATTTATCAAATGATCTCAATAGTTCGTTTGATTTCACCTTATCTAATTCTATCGTTTTAATAAAGGAAGATTCGGTATGAGTTGAAGTTCACAAACCAATTTCCTTAAAGTGTTTATCTAACTTTTTCTTGAATAAATCGATGTTGCCGCTGTTCACTATTTCATAAGAGAGACTATTCCACTTCTCAATTACATCGTAAGTGAAGAAATTCTCTTTGCTATATTTGTTTGAAATCGTTTAAGAAATAGTTTATGCCCATTGAAACAATGTTGCATCATTAAAATCGTATCTAAAAAATTGCTTGTAATCGATATTTGTCAAATTTATTTAGTACTTTAAAAACCTCTATTAATTTTCCTCTAAATCTTGTTTCTAAAGAATGGATATCTAATTCACGTAGTCGTTGCTCGTATGATATGATTTACCTCTCAATTCGGGGATTAATTTGGTTGCCCTTCTTTGAATTTTTTCAATTTTTTCTATGTCTTTTTGAGATATGGACTCCAACTATGCTATGTGTTCCAGATGAAGTCTAACTAACGTTTTATAGAGAGATACTATTATATTTTTAGATTTATATTCAAAGTTTCTGGCAATAAATCCTAAAGCTTTATTTGCTTTTTTAACAGCTTCAGCACATTGTTTCGCAAACTTTAAATCCTTATTAATTAATACTCCTAGATCCTTTTCCTCACTGACAACTTTGATAACTGAGTCATCTATTTTGTAATCATATTCATTGTTCCTACTCCCAAAATGTATAACCTTACATTTATCGATATTAAATTTCATTTGCCATGTTTTTGACCAATTTACAATCTTGTTCAAGTCGCTTTGGAGTAATTGATAATCTTTCTCACATATTATGCGATTTCCAAGTTTCGTATCATCTGCAAATTTCGAAATATTGCCTAAAATATTATCATCTATGTCATTTACATATATAATGAACAGTATTGGACCCAGGACAGATCCTTGGGGTACACCACTAGTAACATTCGTCCAATCAGAGCATTCACCATTGATAACGACTCGTTGTTGACGATCCGAAAGCCAATTTTTAATCCAATTTAAAAGATTTCCTCGAATACCATGAGCTCTAAGCTTTTCCAATAATCTTTGATGAGGGACGGTATCAAATGCCTTTTGAAAGTATTATTATTATTATTAATATTATTATTAGTCTTATTATTGATGAGAGGGATAAAGGAAAGAAATTTTAGTTTAAGCGTTATATTAGTTAATTGCTAAAAAGAAGAAGAAGAAGAAGAAGAAGAAGAAGAAGAAGAAGAAGAAGAAGAAGAAGAAGAAGAAGAAGAAGAAGAAGAAGAAGAAGAAGAAGAAGAAGAAGAAGAAGAAGAAGAAGAAGAAGAAGAAGAAGAAGAAGAAGAAGAAGAAGAAGAAGAAGAAGAAGAAGAAGAAGAAGAAGAAGAAGAAGAAGAAGAAGAAGAAGAAGAAGAAGAAGAAGAAGAAGAAGAAGAAGAAGAAAAATAAGAATAAGAAGAAGAAGAAGAAGAAGAAGAAGAAGAAGAAGAAGAAGAAGAAGAAGAAAAAGTAGAGCTACAGAGAACTACAAAACTACAGAACTACAGAACACCGACTAGCAAAGACTTTACAGTCCACTCAAGGCTAGTCTGAGGGAAGATGAGGCCACCGGCAGTGGCGTAACGCAAAATTGTCGGGCCCTCCTAAACGCAAAATTTAAATTTCCGTTATTTCAAAAGATATTGTAGCGTGTGATCGGGATGATGTCACCGGCTTAATGTTAGAAATAATCCTCTAAGTGGTGGACATCAAAACTGTTATTACAAATTAAGACGATAGTGTGATCGATGAGGTCACCGGCTTAGAACGTTAGAAATAACCCTCCAAGCGGTGAACATCAAAGCTGTTATTACAAATTAAGATGATATAGTGATTAATGCGATCACCAACTTAGAGCTAGAACAGCGGGTAAATATTTCTGCTTCACATTAACCTCTATAAAGGTGATTTAAACATTAAAACTGTTCAATATAAGTTCGGCGCCCAAATTTTTTTAAGATGTACTTTTAACATTTATCAAATGATCTCAATAGTTCGTTTGATTTCACCTTATCTAATTCTATCGTTTTAATAAAGTAAGATTCGGTATATGTTGAAGTTCATAGACCAATTTCCTTAAAGTGTTTATCTAACTTTTTTTGAATAAATCGATGTTACCGCTGTTCACTATTTCATAAGAGAGACTATTCCACTTCTCAATTACATCGTAAGTGAAGAAATTCTTTGCTATATTTGTTTGAAATCGTTTATGACAAAGTTTATGCCCATTACTTCGTGTTACATCGTTAAAATCATATCTAAAGAACTGCCTGTAATCGATATTTTCAAATTTATTTAGTATTTTGAAGACTTCTATTAATCTTCTTGTCTCTAAAGAATGTATATTTAATTCGCGTAGTCGTTGCTCGTATGACTTACCTCTCAATTCTGGTATTAATTTGGTTGCCCTTCTTTGAATTCTTTCAATTTTTTCTATGTCCTTTTTGAGGTATGGACTCCAAAACTGTACTGTGTATTCCAGATGAGGTCTAACTAATGTTTTATAAAGAGGAAGTATTATATTTTTAGATTTATATTCGAAGTTTCTGGCAATAAAGCCTAGAGCTTTATTTGCTTTCTTAACAGCTTCAGCACATTGTCTCGCAAATTTTAAATCCTTATTAATTAATATCCCTAGATCCTTTTCCTCACTGACAACTTTGATAACTGAGTCATCTATTTTGTAATCATATTCATTGTTGCTACTTCCAAAATGTATAACCTTACACTTATCGGTATTAAATTTCATTTGCCACGTTTTTGACCAATTTACAATCTTATTCAAATCGCTCTGGAGCGATTGATAATCTTTTTCACAATTTATGCGATTTCCAAGTTTCGTATCATCAGCAAATTTCGAGATATTGCTTAAAATGTCATCATCTATGTCATTTACATATATAATAAAAAGTATTGGACCCAGAACAGATCCTTGTGGTACACCACTAATAACATCAGCCCATTCTGAGCACTCACCATTGACAACAACATCGGCATTGCTCGACTTTAGGTTTCCGTTATTGTCCAGTAGTGGTCCAATTGATTCCTTAATGGAACTTTTATTATTGACGTAATTGTAAAACTTTTTAGGATTAATTTTACTCTCCTGGGCAATATTAATTTCATAGTTTCTTTTATAGCATCTAATTAGTCTTTTGCAGTTTCGACGCCAAACTTTGTAATTATTATTATTTTCTACTGAGGGAGAAGTCTTCCAAAGTTTATAAGCCCTATTTCTATTATTTAAGAAGAAGAAGAAGAAGAAGAAGAAGAAGAAGAAGAAGAAGAAGAAGAAGAAGAAGAAGAAGAAGAAGAAGAAGAAGAAGAAGAAGAAGAAGAAGAAGAAGAAGAAGAAGAAGAAGAAAGAAGAAGAAGAAGAAGAAGAAGAAGAAGAAGAAGAATAAAAAAGAAGAAGAAGAAGAAGAATAAAAGAAGAAGAAGAAGAAGAAGAAGAAGAAGAAGAAGAAGGAAGAAGAAGAAGAAGAAGAAGAAGAAGAAGAAGAAGAAGAAGAAGAAGAAGAAGAAGAAGAAGAAGAAGAAGAAGAAGAAGAAATGAAGAAGAAGAAATAGAAGAGGAAGAAGATATAGAAGAAGAAGATATACAAGAAGAAGAAGAAGAAGAAGAAGAAGAAGAAGAAGAAGAAGAAGAAGAAGAAGAAGAAG
>JABUQX010031017.1:2500-5000 GCA_015478945.1 Trachelipus rathkii | reverse complement strand
AGGGATGGCATAACAGGTGGGTTTTGGGGTGTCAAGAGAAAATGAGAATGGTAGGAAGTGATGATTTCTGTGAAGAGAGAGGTATTTGTGTAAAAATACTTTCTTTAAACACAAAGTATCCATAAGATATACTAGAGTTGGTATGGAGGTAGAGATGGTATTCGAAGTTGAAAAGTATGATTGATTTAATGTGTGTTGGTGCAGAAGGAGATGTTGAAGTATCATGTTGGATGTTAAATCAGTTAAGGGGTTAGGAATAGGAATGGGATCATTATGTTGTTCTATGTAAAATTAAGTTAGTGTGGGGCTTGGATGGAGAGGAGGTGAGACGAAAAGGAAGTAGGATTAAAAATTAAGAGTGAGAAGTTAAAGTGACAAGACAATAAGGAGAAGTTATGTAAGAGACGCTCGCTAGTTAAAACGGTCCAAATGTGATAGTTGATACTGAACAAATCGTGGGGGTAAATGAAGGAACAATTATTAGTAGATGGCAGAAGGAAGTAGGGTGGATGTGCTAAAGTAGGAAGTAAAGATGTTAACAGTGAATGGTGGAAAGAAGAGGTGATGAAATAAAGCGGTTAAAAGTAAAAAGAAGGCGTGGTTGAATGTTGTACTAAAATCAAATGATGAAGTTTCAAAAGAAAGATGCTTTGAGAATTATATAAGAGGAAAAAAGAAATACTAAAAAGGTGATACGTAGGAGAAAACAGAGGTTAAATGACAGTTTGGAAGGAGGATGAATGGGGACTTACAAAGGGAATAGGAAGCTCTTCTGGAAGAAAGCGCGAAAGGTTAAGAATGAGGAAAAGAGGAATTTGCTTAGAATAATGAATAGGGTGGGCTTTTGTAACTGATGAAATGGTGTGAGAGGGAGATGTGGTAAAGAAACCACTTCGAAAATCTGCGCAATATTAACAGTAATGAGAGAGGTGATTAGTGAATGGGCTGTGGGTTTGATGGGCAAGAAGGAATAGGTATTTTGGGGATGAGAGCATAATTAGTAGGAGGAGGTAATGGGTAGAGTTGAAAAAGTTGAGAATGGTAAAATCTTGGCAGGTATAGATGGAAATTCACTGGTGAAATGGATTTCAAGAACGGAGGCGAGGATGCGTGATTAATTGATTTGGAAGTTGTGTAATAAAGCGTTTTAGAGGGTATATTTCCAGGAGATTGGAGGAGAGCAGGTAAAGTTACCTTATATAAGGGGTAAGGGAGATAAGGGAAACTGTAGAAAATTATAGGGGAAATAAGTTTATGGAGTGTTGTAGGGAAGGTACCTGTGGTATTTTGTCGAAAAGATGTGGCGAGTGAACTAAAGGGACTGATTGGTGGAAGAACAAGTACGTTTAGAGTGGTTAGAGAATGTTGGATCAAATCTTTACAATGAAACAAATGATTGAGAAAATGAGAAGAGAAGAAATAATTGTATTTAGGTCTTTATGGGATTTACAACAGCAGTATGATAGAGTTAATAGGGAAGAGTTATGGCAGGTGTTAGTGATTATATGGTTTGGTGGTAGGCTCGGAATGGAATCAAACAGTATGTAATACGATAGTGAAGGACGTGGTAAGAAAATGGTGTCAATGGTGATTGGTTAGGATTAATAGCGGGAGTAAGCAGGGATGTGTTATGCTTCCTTGGTTATTCAATTTGTATATGATGCGTATGAAAGGATCAGGTGGGATGGCAGGAGAAATGGTTGTTAGAAGGTTGAGAATGGAGATGAGTGGGGGGTGCCCTAACCTATTATATGCGGATGATTTGGTTCTTGTGGTGGAATCTGAAGAGAGTTTGAGGGATTGGTAGAGAGATTTGGCAGGGGTGGTGTAAAATGAGGTGGCTTGAAATAGTAAACGTGGTATAAGAGTAGGTTATAGGTTAGGTGAGTGAGGGACACTCCTCCAGTGTGAGTGATGTTAAATGGTGAAGCAGCTGGAACTAGGTCAGAGTAATATTTAGGTATATTTGGATAGAAAGGAACGGATGATGCAGAGTGTAGTAGGAAAGTTGTGGAATGCAGGAAAGGGGCTGGGTGCAGGATTAAATTCTTTGGTGAATGTAAGGGACTTAAGTCTTGAGGTGCTAGGGTCTTACAATGAGGGTTATGTTTACCTGTGTTTATGGATAGTAGTGAGACTATTGGTCTGGAAATAGGGAGTATAGATCTAAAGTTCAATGTGTCAGATGGACAATCTTAAGGGGTGTCTTAGGTGTGAGAAGAATTAATAAAATGGGAATGCTTATTAGAAGTATTTGTGATGTGAAGAAAGAAGAAGATGAGAGAATAAATGAAAGTATGTTGAGATGGTTTGTCATGTGGAAAGGATGGATATCGGTTGGTTAAGTGAATGTATAGTGGCGAGTGTTTTGGAAACCGAGGGGTGTGCTCGGTGTGAGAAGAATTGATAAAATGAGGAATAACTTATTAGAGAGTATTGTGGTGTGAAGAAAGGCGTAAATGAGAGAATAAATGAAAGTTTTGTGAATGGTTGGTCATAT
>JABUQX010031016.1:32500-47500 GCA_015478945.1 Trachelipus rathkii | reverse complement strand
CCAGAGGAATTTCGGGGTCGGAGATAAATATGTTCCAATATATTTAAAAAGGGAGACAGAGAGTGAGTGTTCCACCTATAGGGGGATATTCATCTTCTGCCCCACTGCTCTTGAGATATTTGGAAAGGATTTTTGAGAGGGAGACCTTACACGAGTCGTGCGCGCGCTAAAAGATTGAATGCAGCCAATATGGTTTATAGACCGGTAATTATGCGCGCAAAATCTAGCACAGAATTTGATCTTACTAGTGCTTGACAGATGGATGATATTGATGATTAAGTTAAGCTAGAGGAATGAATATGGAGAATTGTAATTCCTTGAAGAAGCTCGCGATAGGGAGAGATATCATAAAATAGTCCGTCTCGAAACTATCTTATATTTAAGCTATTATCTGCCACTAGAAGATAAAGCTATACGCGGAATATTCTCGTCTAGATAACAGAATAATATGTCACGAAACACTGGATCATAAGAGTGACAGTTGTGAAGGTGAAACACGTGTGGCGCGAGTCGCAGATAATATATAATTATTCGGTGTGATGAACGCACAAAGTTCGAACTAAGAAAGGTAGAATATACGTATGAGTTCTTCCTGGAGTCCACTTAAGTCTAGAGAGTTGCCGAGTCATAGAAACCTAGGCGCACTCTCAACACGCATGTTGGATCGTTGTGGAAAAATTGTGTGGTCCATGTACCAAAGCGTGGAGTCGATGAAACAAGGAGAGGTGGGATATCTACTGTCTATTATATCTAGTATTATTCATAGTTATGGGATGGTGAATACGCGATGGAACAAGAAGTTGGTTGATTTTGTGAAGGATATCACGAGAGCATGTGCTATGGAGAATATGCAGGTTACCTGAGACTCAAAGTTTCAGAGTACACTAAGTGTTCAGAAGCGACTCAATAGCAGCGAGAAAGCGTTTGGTGAATTAAGTGGGGGACGAGCATCATTGGCATGAGAGAAGAAATATAAAATATTTATAATATAGGACACAAGACAGAGAAACTCTGAGGTGCGACAATTGAGATAATCATATAAAGAGAAAGAGAGAGAAGAGAAAGAGTGGCCATAATGACTCGTTGACTAAAGTAAGCGTGGGCAAGGGATTACAGGAAGTCGAAAAATTTACAGGTTACCTGGTGTTACTGTAAACGTGGATGGAGAAAATAGGCCCTGTGACATGTATGATCTTGTGTAAGAAAGCGAAAAAACGATATAAACACGGTTTTTCGAGAAAGTGTGGCGGTACACAGCTGTATGGTCATTGATCTGATACAGGCAGTACCGATATGGAGGGAATGTCAAGGTTTTGATATATTACGACAATACTAAGACCTTACTCTCGTATAATTGGGTCCGGAAGCTTGGGAACTCTTACACCAGAACAAAAAGCAGATTGTGGCAGCAAAAATGAGAGTGCTGAGACTGGATTCAGCGGGATGAACGAGAGGGCACGCACACGCAAATTCGGTAGAGATTAGGCGTGCGCAAAGAAGTTATTTTTGTGATGGAAATAGTAAAACTCTCCATTAAGAAATTTGGAGTAGGACGAAGACAACATAAGTGCTCTCAAGGTTGGATATGTCCGCATGTCGAGAAAATGTATGAGAGAGAGCTACCCTCGGCGAGGATTCTACGACTGGCAGCCAGAAGGAAGAAAGATCCTAGCGCGCAGAGACCTTATAGAAGCAATAGATGAGAAGGAGGATGAGTGTTCGCACACAACATGGTCGTCAGATGGTGAAGACGTGAGGGAATGAATCATAATTGCACAGAGGGTGATATTCGAGAAGGATTACCGAGACAGCTTTATCGCATTGAAGGGGATCTCTTTGCACAGAGGACTCATCGAAATTGAGCACAATTCCTAATACTCAAAGTCGTCTTGTGTAGTGAAAGGTGTGTAAAAACTATATTAATAATATATTTTATTAATTTTTTTAATTAATATTTACTTACTTATATTTATAATATTTATATATTATATATTTTATATATTATATTATATAATATATTTTTACATTTTTTATATTAGCATTTTTAATATTTGTTCCACGGTAGTACGTGATAATATATCTAATATTAGCCTTGACTTATATTGTATATTACTAATGAGATCACTATACATATTTTATAATATGTGTATATATTAATGTGTGTGTGTAATATATCATATTATATACATATATTACTAAGTTAAGTATAGTATTATATATATTATATATATATATATACATATATATATATATATATATATATATATATTTTCTGTATCGTAAACAAAACTTACACATTGCTCATTTATTAATGATTAGGTTAAATGCCAAAATAACACCTCACTTAACATTTACGAGACACTAGTGTGCTCTATCGACATCATATAAATCATTTTATTGATTCATTTTATATATATATATATTAAACAACCAGAAGCTATGAGATCTCCAAAATTAAGTCTTGACTAGTTTAAAAAAAAATACTTTTATAGACTCCATAACTATTTGACACAAGCTTACCTATTTTATATTTAAATAATAGTTCACTAATTTATAGTGAGCGATGTCTTTAAGAAAAAATGTAATACCCGTAAATTATGAATATAACTAATTATTATATTATGAAAAATCATAAGTTTTAATTTACTTAAATAATTTATTTATATGATATACAAATAATTATATACAAAAATTTTATCGAATGGATGTAATATTGAAGTGAATAACTTTAGAAGAGATAATTCTCAAGAAGGAAACTAATTGTTTCAAACTAAATTAAAATCCCTCATAACGCCGTACGGTCGAGATTCTTCAAAAATAAATACAATAACCTAAAAGAAAGTGAGATAAAGAAAATAATAATGCTCCAAGAAAATTTTTTATATATTATTTAATATATATAATATTAATTATATTATTATATTTAATATATAATATTTATTATATTAATATAATTTATTATTAATTTTATAATATTAATAATTATATATTATTAATATATATATATATTAATATATATATATATATATATATATTAGTTCCTATATTAAATAATAAAAATAACTAATGTTATAAATAGTATACTATAATTATTTAATCATTTTTGATTTGTTAATCATATTTTTCTAGTATAACTATAGAGTGTTATTTACCATTTTTATAATTTATTATATATTAAATTTTTGTTTAAAACACATACTTTACTATCCCTTTTCTCAAGAGTGGTAGGTTAGGGTAATCAAATGGGTTGAGGACCTAACATAGGAATATCGTTCTCGTTAAGGCATTGGCTCAATCCCCAAAACCAGCGACACAACGTGTGAGCAGTCCGATTTTAGAATCTCTATCGCCCCGAAAGGAAGATTAAACGGACGCTACCGTGGAGGGTTGAAACTAAGCGTCCTCTACTCGCATGAGGAGTCGGTGTGAATCAAAACCTCCTTACGCCACGAGGCTGTTATATATATATATATAATTTATATATTAATTATAATATATATATATATAATATATATTATATATATATATATATATAATTATTATATATATATATATATATATATATATATATAATATATAATAACATATATCTAATTCGAAAGAAATAATGAAAAAAAATATAAATAAGAATTTTTTTTTATTAAATTATATATATATATAAATATATATATAGTTATATATAATTAATTATAATATATATATTACCCATATATATATAATATATATATAATATATATATTAGTGTTTAAGCTGGTCAATATTGATCCCAACCTAGAATCTGAGTTATATTAGGTTAAAATAATTATTTTCAGGAAATTATAAAAAATTAAAGCGAACCAGGTAGACTAAACTTAAGACAAAGCTAAGGGATAAACTTAGTTTGTTATAAAGTTTTGACTAAACAATCCTATCATATATATATAATATTAAATGTTTAGCTATAGGAAATATAAATATAATAACTAGCTATTATATAACTAATCCTCAATATTATAGTAACAAAAATTATATACCTATATGGTAATTTATATAATAAAACCAAGAGAGTATAATTATTATATACTATAATACTTATTAAGGATAGTAGGATAAAACTATATATATAATCGAACGGTTAATTTAAATGTGTTTAAGTAAAGTGTGAGTGATTTGACAAGAGAGGTTCGAAGTTTATGATA
Source organism: Trachelipus rathkii (assembly GCA_015478945.1). Taxonomy (NCBI): domain Eukaryota; kingdom Metazoa; phylum Arthropoda; class Malacostraca; order Isopoda; family Trachelipodidae; genus Trachelipus; species Trachelipus rathkii. Next base: position 43,322 of record JABUQX010031016.1, on the reverse strand, counting down.
TGATTTGCAAGAGGTCTATATTTAGTATACTAATATTTTATATATTTAAAAGCACTTTACAAAGAAAATGGAAAACATGATATAGCAAGCTAAGATCAAATATAATGTTTAATTCTCTTATAATAATATATTTCCTTAATAATAATGTCATAACTTAATTAAGAGAAAACAAGAAAAAAAAAAAAAGATTTAAACAGAATAAATTAAGTTAAACAAATAGGAAGTGGTGCACAAAGAAGAACGAACAATTTCAATAGATCGATCAAAAAACATAATAAAAAAAAAGGTAAAGGAAACGAAAAACATTGAAAACTAAAAATAAAATGATGTGTCAAATAAGCAGCTACTTTTATAAACCTTTTGGAGAGAAAAACATTTAATTCAAAATATATACATTAAAACATATATATATATAGTATAATATATTATAATATATATATAGATAATATCTATATATAATATATATGTATATATATATATATATATATATTATATATGTAATAGAAGGATATATATATATATATTATATATATATATTATATATATATTTCTCTTCCCGATGCGTAAGTGTGGTAGGTCTGAGCAATATGCACAAAAAAATAAAATAGTTAGGTAAAAAAAGAGCATGACGTAAGTCGAAAGAAAAGCCCCACCCCCCATTATGCATCCCCTCCGTACCCTTAAGTGAGAGCTCGTCCATTAATTAAAAAAATCACACACCTAGCAGCTTGATATGACTACGTCGGGACGATCTCACAAGCATATGCTGGAGTATCTCGCAACTGGGGGTTATTCCATGGGCCAGGGCCCACACAAAACCCCCTCACAAAAACCCGCCATTCACTCCTATTATACCTTTACTCACACTCTGTCATAGAATATCTTGCTTTCCTTTCAGACATTACTTTTACTGACTCGATCCATTTCTTCTACGCGATTCTTTCGAGCCTGCTCCGGAAATTTTCTCGGGCACACTCACCACAAGGGTCAAACACGAGAGATTTATACATCCACTTCACACCACGACTTCTATCCATCCTTTTAATAGTAACCAAACTATTACTCTAACTGCACTCTCAGTTATACCTCATTACGCCTTTCTTCTTTACAATTCAAACAATACTCACAAGACACGTTCATCAGTAACAATTCTTCTCACACGCTTAACACGCTTCCGCTTATGTAATTGTCTAAACAGATTGTACACTTAAGTACCTCTTATTCAAAACCATAGATTTTCATAATCTACATGTATTACACTTAACAGGTGTACTGACATACCTCCTCGTTCAATAACCTTAGCGCCACTTAAGACTAAGTCCTTTGATCACCAGAATTTAACTGCACACAATCACCTTTGCACCCACCACTGCTGACATCTCTGCATTCATCCGTTCCCTTTTCATCAGAATAAAGTAGTACTAAAAGCAAATCTGGATATTGTATGCACTATTTGTTCTACTATGTTCAATTAGTTTCACACGCGGACTCTCTTCAGCTGATCACTAATCACCTTATTGCTTACTCTAGCATTTACTTCAAACCCTCCTTTTACAACAGTGAGCCGATAAACCTGATCTGTATCAATGAATCGCACGTCAAAACCCATTGTTGAATAATCAGATCCTCGCTTAGCTCAAAACCAAATTTATCAGTCGTACAAAGGCAGGAACTCTGTCCATTCTCTTTATCCATTCGAACCACCGTTCTCCTGCTCCTACCACTCCGAGCGTGGGTGTCTCATAAAACTTATTCTATTTTCCTTGCACTGTGTGCCTCATCTCCACCCATTACCCGACTCAGTCTTAGTTGGGAAGGAAGGGGTGATTATGAACAAAAAAAATAAGAGTAATTAAAGAATGTAGTATAATAGTGTAAATATAGTACAAAATTATAATATAATTTCTAATAAATCATGTATAAGAATATATATTAGTTAGTATACTTTATCTAGGTATTATAAGATATAATAACTAACTATATTAAGTATATATTATACTACTATTATATATATTATTATATTTAGTATATATTATATATTCTCCGATTATATTAATACGCATATATATACTATATATTATATATAATCAGTATCCTATAATGTAATATTCAATGTAATATAATGTAATGTGCAGTTTATCCCAAGACTAGTATTAATTTAAACAATATTAATTTCATTGAAAGTGCAACTACTTAACTAAGGGGTAGGCACTGGCACTTGTCTTCTCTTAAGGCTATTTTTATCAAAATTTGAAATAGAGGATAGAAGTTGTTCGTGGAATGTGAAAAGGCGAATTTGGTAAACTATCTTTTCTTGTAATCTCTTGAGCACTTTCAGGTCGGCGGCGGCGCGAATGGAGGAATGATCCTCCTCTTTGTTTTCTCTTGCAATAGGCACATTAACTATAAGTAAACAAACTATAAGTAACACTGCAGGGAAAACATCATTTTAAAACCATTATAATTTCGTTAAATTTACAATAAAAAAAAATACTTATATATAGCCCTTCAAACAAATACATGAGCCCACACAAACCACAAATTAAAATATATATATATATATATATATATATATATATATATATAAGAAAAGATATATATAGTATATATATATATATGTTATATATATATATATATATATATATATATATATATATATATATATAGCATATATATATATATATATATATATATATATATATATATATATGTATATAGATGGGACAACTATTTATATATATATATATATATATATATATATATACAGGGTATATATATATATATATATATATATATATATATATATATATATATATATATATATATAATATATGAGGGTTGCATCGTTCGTTGCCATTCAACCGAGAGGTCGCGATTCAATCAACTGAGTAGCGGTGTGGGTTTTGTCTTCCTGGGGCATGAAATAAAACTTTGGGGTGTACATTTGGTGGAGTCAAGTTGAAGGATGGCCGGTCTCAAAGCTAGATTTCCCACCAGTCCCCCCTCCGCGCTGATCTCAAATACGGACAAAAGCTGTGCTCAGATCTGACGGACATTTGACATAGTTTTAACATTGCCAATCTTTCTGACGGGTCTCGTCCACCTGCTGTGGTGTTTTGATGCAGGACGATAACTAGAGTGATTTACTGTAAACTTTACAGCCAGTCATGTCAAGATGAGCTTCTATTGGGAGGATATTTGTTTCTGTTAGTATGTGATGGATAGGTGTCGTCGGAAGGCAGTCTGTTATTTTATTTTATTTTATTTATTTTATTTTATTTTATCATATATATATATATATATATATATATATATATATATATATATATATATATATATATATATATATATATATATATATATATATATATATATATTTTTCTCTCTTTTTCTTCTTTATCTTCCTTTATTTTCCCAAGAATGGGAGTAAGGTGCGTGACGTGCATCGGAAAAGAAAAGCAGTAGAAGAACATGACATAAGTCGAAAAGAAAGCCCAGCCTTACCGCCCCCTCAGTACCATTAATTAGCGAGAACTCATCGCAGTCAGAAAATCCACCCTAAAGCTTCATGGGACAGCGATGGACCCTCACTATGGTAGATCGTCAGTGTAAGGGTTCATCCCTTGGCCCAGGTGGGCCACAACCATACCCCCTCACAATCCCCCGCCATTCACTCCTGTTATACACCTTTCTTCTCGCCTCTACCAAACTCACATTTCTCTCCTTCAGACATTCGTTCACCGACTCAATCCACTTTCTCTTCGGTCTCCCAGCCGGTTGGTTCCCAACACACTCGCCACTATACATCCGCTTAACCAACTGACTATCATTCATCCTTTCCACATGACCAAACCATCTCAACATACTTTCATTTATTCTCTCATTTACCCCTTTCTCCACACCACACATCTCTCTAATAAGTTCATTCCTCATTTTATTAATTCTTCTCACACCTAGCATGCCCCTAAGATTGTCCATCTGAACACATTGAACTTTAGATCTATACTTCTTATTCCAGACCATAGTCTCACTACCATACAATAATACAGGTAACAACATACCCTCATGTAAGACTCTAGCGCACTCAAGACTTAGTCCCTTTACATTCACCAACGATTTAATTGCACCAGCCACCTTCCTGCCATTCACAACTTTCCTACTACACTCTGCATCATCCGTTCCCTTCTCATCCAACACATACCCTAAATATTTAAACTCAGACACTTGTTCCAGCTGCTCACCATCTAACATAACTTCACACTGAGGACTGTCCTCACTCACAACCATAACCTTACTCTTATCTACGTTTACTTTCAAACCCCTCCTTTTACACACCCTGCCAAATCTCTCTACCAATTCTCTCAAACTCTCTTCAGATTCGCCAAACAGAACCAAATCATCCGCATATAATAGGTAGGGCACCCTCCACTCATTTCCATTCTCCATCATTCTAACACCATTTCCTGCCATCCCCACCTCGAATTCTTTCATAACCCCATCCATATACAAATTGAATAACCAAGGAGACATAACACAACCCTGTCTCACTCCGCCATTAATCCTAAACCAATCACCATTGACACCATTTATTCTTACACACGCTTCACTATCGTCATACATACTTTTGATTCCATTCAGAAGCCTACCACCAACACCATATATCACTAATACCTGCCATAGAGCTTCCCTATTAACTCTATCATACGCCTGTTGTAAATCCATAAAACCTAAATATAATTTATTCTTCTTCTCCCTCATTTTCTCAATCATTTGTTTCAATGTAAAGATTTGATCCACACATCCTCTACCACTCCTAAACGCACCTTGTTCTTCACCAATCAGTCCCTCAGTCACTCGGCGCACTCTTTCGACCAAAATACCAGCATATACCTTCCCTACAACACTCAATAAACTTATTCCCCTATAATTTCTACAGTTCCCTTTATCTCCCTTTACCCTTATATAAGGGTGCTATTACTGCTCTCCTCCAATCCCTTGGAACTATACCCTCCATAAACGCTTTATTACACAACTTCCAAATCCAATCAATCACCATCTCGCCTCCGTTCTTGATCATTTCACCAGTAATTTCATCTATACCTGCAGATTTACCATTCTTCAACTTTCTCACTCTACCCATTACCTCCTCCTTACTAATAACCTCATCCCCAAACTACCCCTGCACCATCAAAACCACACACATTCACTAACACCTTATCATTACTAATATTATATAGATTTTCAAAGTGTTCTTTCCACACCCCCCTCACATCCATTCAGTTACGAATGCACCATCCCTATTCATTATTCTAAGATTCTCCCTTTATTCTCATTCTTAACCTTTCGCTTCCTTCCAGAAGAGCTTCCTATTCCCTTGTATGTCCCTATTCATCCTCCTTCCAAACTGTTCATTTACCTCTTCTTTTCTCTTACGTATGCATCTTTTAGCATTTCTTTTTCCTCCTTATATAATTCCAAGCATCTTTCTTTTGAAACTTCATCATTTGCTTTTAGTACATTCAACCACGCTTCTTTTTTACCTTTAACCGCTTTCATCACTTCTTCATTCCACCATTCACTGTTAACATTCTTACTTCCTATTTTAGCATATATATATATATATATATATATATATATATATATATATATATATATATATATATATATATATATATATATATATATATATATATATATATATATATATATATATATATATATATATATATATATATAATTTAGTTATCATGGTGGAAGGATGTGTTAGTGCTTGCTCTGTTGTGTATTTGTGCTATTTTTAATTTGAGTAATTAGTTTGTTTTATTTTCATTTAAGTGCATCAGTGTTTTAGTCATATTGGTCTAGTGGTTCTAATTAAATATAATTACTTACCACCAAACGTTTTTAAGTTAAATATAGTTTGAAATATTCAATTTTTTTAACAGTTCAATCTGTTCCAGCTTTACGTTTTAATTAATGCTAGGATCTTGGTTTTATAACTGAAGAAACAGTGTGTTAAATGATAATGATAAGTATTTCGTTTTAATCTTCAAATGATTATTTTCCTTTTTTAACGTCATTTTATTAACGTTTTAGTTAATGGCAGCTCTAACAACCATCCTAACTTCTTACTTCTATCTAGGACCTAGCTATCCAGGAATTCTTTCTCTAATAAACTTAATATCTCTAACTACAACGTTTTTCACAATTTCAGACTAAATGGTAGAGTCTGTGAATATATAAACATTAACACTCCCGTAACACTTCCCCAAAAACCTTGAGTCTCCTAACTTCGATATTCTATGGTTTAAGATCTTTATTCCTACTTCTACCATTATTTTGTGCTTCTGCTACTGTTCCCTTAATGAAACAGATTTTCCGGCTCTTCTAAATATCTTACTACCTCTCACGAGAATGTTACTTCTTCTTATCCAACTGCTAAGGTCCTCTACTTAGGGGACTTCAACATACTCCACACTGAGTGGTTGGGCTCCCCTCATACTGATACAGGTGGAAATGAGGCCAAGACATTCAGTATTCTCAACGATCTGGAACAGTTTAAGGAACCTACACACATCCCAGATCGTCCTAACCAATATATATATATATATATATATATATATATATATATATATATATATATATATATATATATATATATATATATATATATATATATATATATATATATATATATATATATATATATATATATATATATATATATATATATATATATATTATTGTGAACAAAATTAATGAAACATAATAATCAAGAAAATTTGTTTAGCAACATTCAATGAGATGACGTTGTGTTAAATATTCTACTACAATCTTCAATGAAAATCAAAAGTAATTTTAAAGAATAAAATATTCAATAAAGAAATATTAGTTAAACCCCAAACAAAAAGCTCCAGAAAATGCTGTTTTAAAATTTACATTTAAGAAATTATATATATATATATATATATATATATATATATATATATATATATATATATATATATATATATATATATATATATATATATATATATATATGATAAATGCATTTAATCATTTTTCTCCTTTTCAGTAATTATATACAGATGTAAACTATAGAAAAGAAATTATTAGTATATATATATAATATTTGTTTATAATTTATAAAAAAGTAAAATAAGATTAACATATAATAAAGAAATAATATTTAAACAATATTAAGAATATACAACAACAAAGGAATACAAGATTAAAAAAGTACAAAAGGAAAATACAAGAATTGATGAAAATGTCATATAACCAAAATAGACAACACTCAAAAATCAACCTGAGACAACAGAAAGGGGAACATCTTTAACTCTACTAAAAAAGGTAACTAAAAATTACTTCACTTTAAACATTTTATAAACAAATTAATTTTATATACTAATAAACAAAATGAAAAAAGAAGAAGAAACGGCAAAGGAAATTTTATCAATAACAATGGATAAGCTAACTAACATGATAAAGGAACTAATGGATATTAAAGAAAAAAGAGAAACAAATGAAGAAAGAAAAATGACTTTAATAATACCTAAATTTAGTGGAAAAAAAGAAGAATCTTTTGAGGAATACTTATTTAAGTTAAAAGTATGGAGAGAAGTGTCTCAAGAAAAAGAAAAAACTAAAATAGCACAAATAATAGGAGGTTTAGCAGGAGAACCACTAGAAGTAATTATGTCTTTAAAGGAAGAAGAAATATGGACAGAAAATGGAGTAGAATTAATTATAAATACATTAAAAGAAAGATATAGTAGAAACAAAGAACAAGAAAGTTATCTTAAAGTACAAACATTGTTGAATATGCAACAAAGGAAAGGAGAATCTTTCAGAGAATATGTAGCAAGGTATGATAAAGCAAAAAGAGATTGTGAAAAACTGGATGATATTAAAATAAGTGAAAAGGTACATTCATACCTATTGATTAGTAATTCTAATATGAAAGACATGGAAAGAAAGCTAATTATAAATAAGATTGAAGGAATTAAAACAAATATTTTTCTAACAACTAAAGAATCAATTGTAAATATGATGGAATCAGTATGTGAAATCATAGAAAAAGAAGGCAATAAAAATGAAAATTGGTATAATAAAAATAAATTCTGTACAATATGTAAATACAATAATCATAACACTGATGAATGTTATTGGAGAGAAAGAACATTTAATTTCAATAAATGTGATATTTGTAAACGTACTAATCATAAAACAGAAGATTGTTATTGGAATGAAGAATATAATAATGTGTGTTGGAAATGTAAAAAAGAAGGACACATAATGAAAAATTGTAAAGAAAATGAAATAATAGAAGAGAAAAATAATAAAGCTATATTTTTCATAGAAAGAAATAATGAAAAACTATATTTAGAAAAAATTAACTCCATTATTAATACAGAAAAAGAAGAAAGAATAAATAATTTAGAAGAATTGGAAGAAAGAAAAATAAATAGAACATTTTTCAATAATAATGAAGAATATACTGACTCTAAAGAAATTAAATATCAAGAAGATGTAATGGCTATTATAGATACAGGAAGTATAGAGACAGTAATTGGAGAATTAGGATTAACAAAATTGATTAGTGGATTAACTGATGAGGAATTACAATATATAAATGACACACAAAAATTGAAAAATGGTTGTTTTTTATTTGGAAAAACAGAATATAAAATATTAAAAGAAATATTATTGCCTTGTAAAATCAAAGGAAAGAGTTTTGATTTAAAAATCAATGTAATAGAGGGTGATATACCTTTATTACTAGGTAAATCAGCCATGAAAAGAATGAAATTAAAAATTAATATTGAAGATGGAACTGTTGATATTTGTGATTTGAATCTACAGAAAGTACAGACCTTTGATAATGAAGGAGGACATTCCTGCATACTATTGAATAGAAAACAAAAGAAAACATGTTGGATTAGTCAATTTAAAGAAAATTGGATAAAAGAAAAAAATAGAAAAGAAAAATTGAAAAAGCTACATAGACAATTTGCTCATTGTGGAATAGAAAAATTATTTAAAACAATAAAAAATGCCAATGAAAAACAAATAAAAGAAGAAGATTTTTGGAATAATGTAAGAAAAGAATTGGAGCAAATTGTGAGAGAATGTGAAATATGTAAAAAATATAAGAAAACTCCACCAAGACCTGTAGTAGGTTTACCATTAGCAAATAAATTTAATGAAATAATTCAGTTAGATGTGGGAGAATTTGAAAGTAATAAATTTTTAGTAATAATAGACCATGCAACAAGATATACTCAAGCAGTATGGTTAAAAAATAAAACCAGTAAAGAAATCATAGAAAGATTAATTGAAAAATGGATTATATATTTTGGAAGTCCTAATAGTATTATGTCTGATGCAGGAAGAGAATTTCAAAATGAAGATATGGAAACTTTTACTACAAAATTGAATATCAGATTAATGAGTACAGCGGCAGAAAGCCCATGGAGTAATGGTTTATGTGAAAAGGTAGTAGGGTTACTTAAGGAATCATTATATAAGTTAAAACAAGAAGGACATGATAGAAAGAATAGTATGGCATGGGCAATTTTTGCTAAAAATGGACTAACAAATTATTTGGGATATGCACCTAATCAACTTGTTTTTGGAAGAAACATAGGAATACCAAACATAGTAGATTCTGATAATATAATAATAAGTGAAAAGAGAGATACTGATGACATGATTAAAGAATTATTAGAAACAATAGAACATGCTAGAAAAATACATATAGAAAATGAAAGCTCAGAGAAAATAAAACGTGCATTGAGAAGTCAAATAAGAGAACACATGTCAAAAAATATAAATATAGGTGAAGAAGTATATTACAAAAGAAATATTGATAAAGAATGGAGAGGACCAGCTAAAATAATGTGTGTAGACGGAAAAACCATCATAGTAAAACATGGAGGTACTTTAAGATCTGTATCAAAAGTTCATTCAACCAGAATTCAAAAATGTAGATTAAAAGATAATAACAAAGAACTTGAAGATAAAGAAGATGAAAAGGATGAATATGAGGAAGAAAGAAATGAAAACATAATAGATAATTTAAATGAGAATGGTAGTGATACAGAAGAAATAATATGGTCAAATATTATGGATGATGAAACTGATAATGAAAATGAAAATCAAACTGAAGATGAAGAAGAAGAAGAAATGACATCAATTGATGAATATGAAGAAATTGATCCAAAAAATGTGAAAACTGGTAAATACTATGAAATGAAATTAAAGAATAATGAAGATATATTAAATTGTTATGTTATCAGTAGAGCTGGCAAAGCAACTAGTAAAAAATATAATAAATGTTATAACATACGCAATTTGAATACAAATAGAATATATGATATAGATTTAAAAGAATTTGAAAAAATATATGAATTAGATGTAATTGAAAATGAAGAAAATAGCGAAGAAGAATCGTTGGATGTGAGCAATGAAAAAATAGATGAAGTGGATAGTGAAGATGAAGATGAGGAAGTAAATCAGAGTTATTATAATCATTCTAATGAAGAAATTAAACAAGCTAAAATAGCAGAAATAGAAAATTGGAAGAAGAACATGGTTTTTGAAGAAGTAACTGATAAAGGTGAAAGAGCAATTAATGTAAGATGGGTAATTAGTGAAAAATTATTGCAGAATAACAAGAAAAAATTTAAAGCTAGATTGGTAGCTAAAGGATATGAAGAAACAGTGGAAGAAAAAACAGATGCACCAACTGTTTCATCTGAAGCAATGAAAATGATACTAACTATAGCTCAGGAAAAGAAATGGAAAATAAATGCTATGG
>JABUQX010031016.1:25000-27500 GCA_015478945.1 Trachelipus rathkii | reverse complement strand
GAATAACCCAGGAGACATAACACATCCCTGCCTCACCCTTAATATTAAACCAATCACTTTTGACACCATTTATTCTTACACATGCTTCACTATCGTCATACATACTTTTGATTCCATTCAGAAGCCTACCACCAACACCATATATTACTAACACCTGCCATAGAGCTTCCCTATTAATCATATCATATACGCCTGTTGCAAATCCATAAAACCTAAATACAATTTATTCTTCTTCTCCCACATTTTCTCAATCATTTGTTTCAATGTAAAGATTTGATCCACACATCTTCTACTACCACTCCTAAACGTACCTTGTTCTTCACCAATCAGTCCTTCAGTAACTCTGACGCTTTTCGACTAAAATACCAGCATATATTTTTCCCTACAACACTAAACAAACTAATTCTATAATTCCTACAGTTCCCTTATCTCCCTTACCCTTATATGGGTACTATTACTGCTCTCCTCCAATCCCTCGGAACTATACCTCCATAAACGCTTTATTACACAACTTCCAAATCCAATCAATCACCATCTCGCCTCCGTTCTTGATCATTTCACCAGTAATTTCATCTATACCTGCAGATTTACCCCTTGTGGTACGTTAATTCGGAGAAGCAGAATATATATATAAAAAGAAATATATACAGTTATATATATATATATATATATATATATATATATATATATATATATATATATATATATATATATATATATATATATATATATATATATATATATATATATATATATATATATATATATATATATATATATATATATATATATATATAGTATATATATATATATATATATATATATATATATATATATTTCATTTAACTATTTTTCCTACGTTTTTTATAAATATTCATTGATTTAATCAATCTATTAAAATTAAAGGGGCACACATTTTAGTTTATTTGTATATTTGCTTACTGTTTTGGATGCAGCTATATACAAACAATAAAGATATTCCTTATAATTAAAACATTGCAGTTATAAATATATTTCAATTTAAAAGACGTTTAAAGAAAACGCAAAATTTTTTTACCTGGCGTAACTGACGAACCATTAAATACATCACATACATAACATCCTTCAATCCACATGGAGATTCAGTCACTCTTTAACTAATTGAACCTAATGCTGCAGAAAATTTTTCACAAAATATTTAACATTTGATATTATAACAATTTACGTGTTTTTATCTAAATAACACAAACAAATATTCAAGAAAGTATATCATGCAATTTTACAATAGTCTCAATCACAGAAATAGCCAAAGCTTATTGATAAACAATTTACAAACAAAGCCTTGTTAATTCAATTGGCTTAAAATTTTATTCAATATACGTTTGACCATTTCAATGAAAATTGAAAGTTATGCGAAATATAAATAGTTCGGATTCAATTTAGTTTCTATGAATACAAATATATCCAATAATGGGGCTAGGGAAAATAAACACATCCCTTATTTTATAAGTTATAATGACAATTCGATCGGTAAGGATGATGGCAATGACCTAAGAAATCTTTCCAAAAAATTTAAAAATTTTAATTGAATTTCAAAATTCGCCGATCATTTACAGGTAAAAAAATCTTTAAACTATTCTTAAGAATTGAAAACTTCTTAATGCCAACATTCTCAAAGCACACATACATGCTGCTATAAAAAAAAAAAGCATTTCCAAGAAGAAACATTAAGGCTCAATCATACGCAAAAACTCACAGCGGCCCTCATGCTATGTGAATAAAGTAAACCCATGAAAAATTTCAAGTCATAATGCAGTGTTCAATAAATAAGTATTGTTTTCGCAATACTCATTTTCCAGGAAACTTTCAAACAATGAAAATTCCGAAGGAGAACTGGGAAAACCCTTTTAAATTTTTCTATTTTATCTGCTACTAACAGTTCAATACAAAATTGACATCTGCGTCCGATGACCATCACAAAAGAGCAATAATAATAATAATAATAATAATAATAATAATAATAATAATAATAATAATAATAATAATAATAATAATAATAATAATAATAATAATAATAATAATAATAATAAAACTCACCCGAGTTTAAATGCGGAGATACATTTACACCTGAATCATTGTCTTCACTTGATTTTGGATTTTTGGTTACCTATATATATATATATATATATATATATATATATATATATATATATATATATATATATATATATATATACAGTAATTTTTATATATATATATATATATATATATATATATATATATATATATATATATATATATATATATATATATATATATATATATATATATATATATATATATATATATATATATATATATATATATATATATATATATATAGTTAGTTAGTTAGTTAGTTTGTCACAGAACCTCTATCCCATGAATTTGGGGGGTTCATTACCTACCGCAGTAGGGTCTTTGGTCAGGGGAAATTGTGTTACATGTATTTCCTGACCAAGTGGATTATAATGCAAAGATT
>JABUQX010031016.1:0-17500 GCA_015478945.1 Trachelipus rathkii | reverse complement strand
ATATATGGTTAAAGTCCAGATATCCCGACACCTTTGGAAAAAAATAAGATTTTGCCAGAATTCTATTTATTTGTTTGTTGCGCTCCAAATTATAGACATAGGCGACTTTTTTCCTATAATTTCAAGAATTTTAAATAATTAAGGTTGGTTATATTCAGTATGGCTAATTAATTAATTAAAATAATTAATTTAAAGAATTGTTTAATTAAATAAATAATTAAAGTTATTCAGATGTTTTTTTTATTTTACTCAAATAAATTGTGCGTTTTTTTTTTAAGTCACATTTGTGTTTTGTTCCATGTGAATGTATTTGACAGATTTCATAATTTCAAATAAAATTCCATTATTAGTCTTTCAACTTTATTATAAATTAATACAAGAAAGTAAAACTTGCATTTGAGGTGAAAATTGTAGCATTTACAATATTAATTATAATTTTTTTCATAAGTTTTGTAAAAGTACAGAATTTGTCTTGAAGGTTCTAGGTTACTATTTGCATAATTCTAGTCTCCTTTTTAATAAGAGATTAATATATATAATATATAATATATATATAATATATATATAATATATAATATATATTATATATAATATATATTATATATATATATATATATATATATTATAATATAATAATATATTGTTTGCTTGTAAAAAATTAGTTTCCTTTATAAAATTGTCGCCTAATTACAATTTAAGAGCCTAATCTGGCAACATCCAATTTTTTCCAAAGGTGTCAGGATATCTGGACCTTTACCTATATATATATATATATATATATATATATATATATATATATATAATTTATATATATATATATATATATATATATATATATATATATATATATATATATATATATATATATTAGGATGTACCGATAGTATCGGTATCGGTAGTATCGGCCATTTTTTCTGGTATCGGTATTGGTTAATATGGCCGATACTTGGCGATACTTCTATTTGTATTTTTTGGGTGAAAAATTATGAGGAACTTTTAGATTCAATAATTAAAGTCTAGTTTCTATAGACATACAATATTCAAATATTAATATTATATTATAATATATATATATATATATATAATATATATATATAATATTATATATATATATATATATATATATATATATAAATTATATATATATCTATAATTTTTTTTTACGTTGTCACCACCACTGCACGGGCCGAAAGCTCTATTCAAGAAGGCGGTGTAGCACGCCTCAGAGGTACACAACTAACGCAAATTACGCAGATGAGCACAGACGCAGGCTTTGAAATGCGGGAATTAAATTCAGCAGGAAACACAGAAGATGGAAGAGAATTCGACACAAAACAGAAGTGGCTGGAAAAAGAAGGAAGCACCGCAGCGAACTAGCTGGAGTTACCAATATCCACACAATAACTCATGCGCAGACACAAGCACCCTTGTGCTACGAGGGACGTCGTAAAGGTGGAGGTACGGCGAGTGGACAAGTTCCCTCGAGTAACCTTCGCTGCGGTACGTATAGAGAAAAAAGAGATAAGCACCAAAATCGCGCCGTAAAGATAGAGTGGTCAAGTGAGTGGAAAGTACAGAACAGTTTATAAGTCTTTTTGGCCTTTGAGACTCGACCCTATCCAAAAAGCCGGGTGAAACCAGAGCCCCCCCCGATATGAGAGCAGTAACTCCATACAATGGGCGGATGAGGCCCTTGTATAGCTGAAGCAACTGGAGAAGAGGACAAAAAAGTCTCGCAGTCTAAACAGAACCCCAATTTCTCTTTGAGGCCGCCCGAGCAACCGTTGTGATGTGAGGTTCCAAACATGATTTTTTTTTTTATAGTTTAAAGCCAAGGATGTTTATATTTCAACAGGAGAGACGAGAAGACCGTCGAAAGAGAGATAGAAAGTGAAGGTGTTTTAGAGAGGAAGATTTGTAGAAGTTGAGTTTTTAAAGAATTTAAATTCACAAGGTTGAGCCGACCCCACCCGGAAATCCTCTCCAGATCAAGCGAGAATAGAATCGGAAAGATTAAGACGAGAGCAATTCTAGAAGTAAAAGAGGGAGCAGAATTGAAATGAGTTTGAAGAATTAAAGGTCGAGTCATCGGCATACGAGTACGATAGAGTAGATGTGCATGTGAGAAATCATTAATGAAAAGTAAGAATAAAGTAGGAGATAAGGAAAACCACTAGGAACACCAAAATTAACAGAAAAAGAAGAAGTCGCATCATCAACAACAGCCGATATTGAGCGAATTGAGAGAAAACTAGACATAAGTAAGGAAAAGTGAAGGAGAAACCCAAAGGAAGGAGCTTGGAGAGCATTGACGCGTGCCAAACCCGTCAAATATGCTTTGGATATGTCAAGCGCTACAACCCCAAGTCTCCCAGTAG
Organism: Trachelipus rathkii; assembly: GCA_015478945.1. Lineage (NCBI taxonomy): Eukaryota > Metazoa > Arthropoda > Malacostraca > Isopoda > Trachelipodidae > Trachelipus > Trachelipus rathkii. The sequence goes on along the minus strand of JABUQX010031016.1, from coordinate 15,122 downwards.
TTCCTAAGGGCGGAAAAACCATAAATCAGTAAAATAGGAAAGTATTACGCCAGTAGACCTCGAGCGCCGAAAAGCCATACTGGCGATCGGAAAAGAACGTTTAATGAGATTCCAGATGATCTAAGAAATGAGAGTTGAGAAGGGTTCAAAGATCTTAGATAGAATACAATTGAGAGCTATAGGGCGATATTAGAAGGAATCAGAGCGGCTACTTTTTTCGGGATTGGTTTGACATGTGCGTGCTTCAACACTGAAGGAAAAAGTGTTAGTATTCAGACCATAGAGAATTATAGTTGAACGAGGGCGGGGTCAGCACGAAAGCACAGTCCCTCAAAACACGGGGAGGAATGCCATCCCGGCCACCCGCCTTCCTAACGTTCGTAGATTTCAGGAGCCCATGCACCCGGATCCGAATGCAAATCACAGCAAAGCCAGGGACACCTGAGAAAAGAAGGAGGAGGATGAGGAATGCCAGAAATCGTCCAGGGTTGAGTTAGTGGAAAAATAGGAGGCCGAAGATATTGCCTTTTCAGTGGAGAATTAGCAACCAGAAAACCATCAGAGGCGAACAAGAGGAGTAAAGGACAGATTTGCAGAAGTTGTAGAGATGTTTTGCAAGAGGCCAGAAAAGATTGCTCAGTAGGGAGAAACCAAGGAGGTTAGCGCAGTTTCGTTTGATGAAAGCTCGCTGCTCGTCGAAGAGTATCCTGCAACGATTTTCTAGCAGAATGAAAATTAGCAAAAGGATAGGAGAACGAGAATTGTTCCACTCCCGATACGCACTGTCTCTAGCTGGAATGGCCAGAGAACAAGCACATCGAACCATTGGATTATGAGGAGAGAAGGATTTAGGCGTAGAACCATGAACCTCGCTAATCCCGTCAGCGATTTCCAGTTCCACCTTGTCGGCAGAAGTCGAAGCGTCACCAGAGACAAAGCAGTCATTCCAATTATAGTGTTAGCGTATAAAAGTGCCAGAGAAAAAGCGGAAGGGCAGATGGAGCTGTTGAGAGAAAGTATTAAAATTAAGAGATATTAAGTTGTGGTCAGATTACCGATAGGAGTGAAAGTGGTGTATTTAAGAGAGAAGACTAGTGGTGAAACATAGGTCAAGTGTGTTTCAAGAATTGGTGGGGACGATCCGGAATGTGTGTGGGTTCTTTAATTAGTTGCTCCAGATCGTTGAGAATGCTGAATGATTTCGGCCTCTCCCCACCTAAATCAGTATGAGAGGACCCCAACCATTCAGTGTTGTGTACATTGAAATCCCCTAAATAGAGGACCTCAGTATTTGGATGAGAAGATATAACAGTCTCGTGAGAAGTAGTAAGATATTCAAAAAAGGCGTGAAAATCTGTTCTGTTAGGAGAGCAGTAGCAGAAGCACAAGATTATTGTAGTAGAAGGGGAAAGATTATTTTAAGCCATAGAACATTGAAATTAGGAGATTCGAGATGCACCGAGGAGTGTTACAGGAGTGTTTATGGTTACATAGGCCACATACTCCACCCTTTAGACGAAAATATGAAATAAGTTATAGTTGGACATGATTTAAACGAGTTAGAGGATGAATTGCTTAGCCATCTGCGTCTCAGACAGGAGCAAAAGTAGGCTAGAGTTAGAGAGGTGATGTTCCACGGATTGCAGAGTTAGATTGCAAGCCGCGGATGTTAGTAAAGTCGATAGTAAGCCTGCGCCTGTGCAAATCTGCCATCTTACATGCACACACATCCACCACAAAACAAACAACAGACAAAAACAAACAGGCGAAAAAAAACAAACAAAATCGTGAAGTCAGGTTAAAATTGTTTACACACTAAAACCTATATTTAAAACCGTAAATGTTGAAAACCAAAAACGAATTTATATTAAATATGTAAAATATGAAAAATCTTATAGTTAAAAAACACTAACACTCTCATACACCCTTACACATTCACGAATAAAAAAAAAGTAAAATTAAAAATATTTAAAAATGTGAAAAATCTTTAAAAGTTTAAAAAACCACTAACACTATATAAACAGTAAAGTTAAAAAAATAAAAAAGAATATATATATAATATATATAATATATATATATATATATATATATATATAGTATATAAATATTATTTTTCTTTATAATATATATATATATATATATATATATATATATATATATATATATATATATATATATATATATATATATATATATTATATATATATATATTATATATATATATATATATAATATATATATATATATATATATATATATTAATATATATATATATATATAATATATATATATATATTATATAGTATATTATATATATATATATATATATATAGCTATTACTTGGGTTATGTTTTTTTCCCTCGACTTCTTTTTAACTTTGATTTTTAGCGTTTACTCCCAACTTGGGTTTGCTTAACATTTACCTATTTGGATAGCCATTATTAAAATTTATACAGATTTATCTTTTACTGTGTTTAGGCAATTAGTTTTCCCAATATATTTTTTTTTTCTTTTTTGTAAAGCAATTTCGTGAGTGTGTGCGAGTGCGCGAGTGCTTGTTAATTTTCTAGAATTTTCATATGTTAGATGTTTACTGTAAATAGGTTTTAGCGTTTTAAAATTTCAGGTTTTAAATTTAGGTTTTGGCGTACAAATAATTTTTCCTCCTTTCTCCTTTGGTTTTTGTAGTTTGTTTCTGTCCGTTTTTTTTATGATTGTGTGTTGTGGGCGTGTATGATAGCAGATTTACACAGGAGCGGGCTTTCTATTGACTTTTTTTGGTCTCCTATTTTCTTCTAACTCAACCCTGACGATTCTGTCATTCCTTTTTCCTTCCTCTTTCTTCCTTCTTCCTTCTTCCCTATGCCTTTACCTGTGATTCCATTTGATGATGCATGGCTCTGAAACTAGAACGTAGGAAGGCGGTGTTGCCCGTGATGGCATTCCTCAACGAGTTTTGAGGGAGTGTGCTTCCGTGCTGACCCCGCCCCTCGTTCAACTATATTCTCTATGCCTTAATACTAGCACTTTCCCTCAGTGTTGGAACGCCATATGTCCAACCTATTCCGAAAAAAAGGAAGCCGCTTTTTTTCTAACTATCGCCCTATAGCTCTAACTTGTATTCCATCTAAGATCTTTGAAACCCTTCTCAACTCTCACTTCTTAGACCATCTATAATCTCATCCCTTCTTTCAGCTCATCAGTACGGCTTTCAGCGCTCGAGGTCTACTGGTGATATATTTCCCTATTTATAGATTATTGGTTTTCCAGTTCTAGGAATACGGAAGACTTGCCGTGGTGGCGCTTTACATATCCAAAGCATTTGACTGGGTATGGCACTCGTTACTGCTCTCCAAAGCTCCCCTCCTTTTGGTTTCCTTCTTCTCGTTGCTTACTTTATGTCTAGTTTTCTTTCAAATCGCTCAAATATCGGCTGTTGTTGAATGGGTGATCCTACACTACTTTTTCTGTCAATAGGTGGTCTCTCAGGTTCTGTATATCTCCTGACTTTATTCCTGCTTTTCATTAATGATCTTCTCACCTGCAAATCTAACTCTATCCACTCATATGCTGATGACTCGACCCTTCATTCGTCAACTAATTTCAATTCTGCTCCCTCTTTTACTTCCGAATTGCCTCTCGTCCTAATCTTTTCGATTCTATTCTTGCTGTTCTGGATAGAATTTCAGGGTGGGTCCTCTCAACCTTGTAAATTTAAAATTCTTTAAAAAACCCAACTTCTACAAAATCTCCCTCTCTAAGGGACCACCTAACTTTCCTATTTCTTTTGACGGTCTCTCGTCTCTCCTGTTGAACATATAAAACATCCTTGGCCCTTAACATAAACAAAAAAAAATGTCTTGGAAACCTCACACACAACGGTTGCTAAGCGGCGCATCAAAGAAAACTGGGAGTTCTGTTTGAGACTGCGAGACATTTTTCCTTCTTTTCGGTTACTCCGGCTATACAAGGCCTCATCCGCCCTTTATGGAATACTGCTTCTCATATCTGGGGGGGGGGGCTCTGGTTTCACCCGGCTTTGGATAGGGTCGAGTCAAAGGCCAAAAGGTTTATAAACTGTCCTGTACTTTCTAGTTCACTTGACCCTCTATCTTTGCGGCGCGATGCTGGTGCTTTATCTCTTCTATAGGTACCGTACGCAAGTGCTAGAGGTAACGCTTACCACTCGCGTACCACAGCCTTTACGACGCCCTCGTAGCACAAGGGGTGATGTGTCGCGATTGAGTTTTGTGTTGATATTAGTAACTCAAGACTAGTTCACTGCGCGCCTTGCTTATTTCCTGCCACTTCTGTTCTGTGGAATTCTCTTCCATCTTCTGTGTTTCCTATTGATTTAATCTCCCGTCATTTTTATTAAAGCCAGCGTCTAGTGTCACTGCGTTTAAATTTGCATATATGAATTTTGAGCGTTCAACACCCCCTCCTTAAATGAGGGTTCTGCCGTGAGCGGCGGTGACAACTGTAAAAAAAAAATAAAAAAAAAAAAGGTTTTTATAAGGAAATCATTAAGCTAGCTGAAACCACAATAATGGCATCTTCTAGGGTGAACCACTTCTAGAATGCATTTAAATAGCATAACCGAGGAGTTTGCTCGCGTGACAAAATAAAAGATTCACAGAAGTGGAAGCCGCCTTATCTACAACCCCTGGCAACAGCACTGATATTGACGATGGTGGCTTTTCAGGCAAATAAACCTACTGAAGATGAAAGAGGATTGGATATGTTAGACTTGATAAGGTCATGGCCGAAATTGCATTAACATCTCATTCACACATTCAAAGAAATCACACCAAGGAACCCCATCGAAAAAAACTGAAGAGACATCATCAAGGAGCAAAAGATAATTAAATTTGAATCTATGAAAGAGGAGATTTGAGGCTCTACTTTAAAAACATTGGAGATGCTGCCTGACAGAAGAGAACCTTTCATGTGGTGGCATGAAAAGTGGGCCACGGTTTCCATTATTTATCAGCAAAAATTAATTATTCAAGCCCCTCCCTCATAGTCGACAGCGAGGCGGCATTTTTAGTGTAGTGGAATGTAAACACTCCAAAAAGGAACAGGCTCTCGCCAGATTCCTAGTGAAAGCTTTAATGTTTTTGGCATCACAATTTGAGAATTTTGAATTTGAGTATTGATGAAGTCTATCTTATCTTAAAGAGTATAGTAATTATTATTATGTCATGGTATTTGAATAATAGCGTTTTTCTTATTTTGTGTCTTTTCAGCTGATTAATTTAGGTCTCTTCTTTCATTATTTTTTATTTTCTTATATATGTATAGCAAGTTAAAGAATCTTCTTGTAAATTGTAATCATGTTAAAGATAAAAGCTAGTAGCTAAGCTTTGTTAATACTTAATGGAAAATGAAATGGAATTTTTTTGAATAAACACAAACATTAAAAAAGTTATTAATTATATTTGCATTTATATTCCTTAAAGATACTGTTTTAATTTATAAAATAAAAATATACTTGGGCCACAACAAATATGAAATAAATGAACTAAGTATTGGGTTGTAGCAGGAATGAAATCCTGTTGCTAGCAGTACACAAAATGTTCTATGTTATTACTGTGTATTTATTATATTAATTAAAAGTAGCCGGTATCGGTATCAGCTATCGGCCCCTAATTTATTATATAGTGGTATCGGTATCGGCCTGTTTTCTGGTATCGGTACATCCCCTAATATTTATTATATATATATATATAATATATAATATATATATATATATATATATATATATATATATATATATATATATATATTATATATTATATATATATATATATATATATATATATATATATATATATATATAATATATATATAATATATATATATTATATATATATATATATATTATATTATATATATATATATATATATATAATATAATAATATACTAAATTGAAAAATATTAAAAGAATTTGGGAATATAAAACTCATGTAACTTACTATGATGACCATCAATATTTTGAGTATCTTTAATTTCCTAAAAGAAAAGGCTCGGTATCATCAATAACGGTTCTGTCCTCGGACAACGTTTGAGCGAAATGTATAACTTCACCGATATACGTGATGAACATTACGCAACGTCGTATGTACCGGCAGATCTTTACGATTACGAATCCGTATCTTCCCGCATGTCTTCTATCATCAGCGACGATGAACAGTTTCAGAAACTACCTCGCGAAGAAAAAAACAAAATAGTTTTCAAGTTCCTCTCGCACAAAATTTGGAAGGTATTGAGACCTTCTTAAACTTTGATTGATCTAAGTTACAAAGATGGAGCAAAAGCCACAGTGAAAACACTGTAGATAATCTCAATGGGATGTGTGTGTGGATTTAAATTTTATTTTGAAGTGAAGTTTTATGGCTTTTTTGTGGAATGATCAAAATGTATGATGATTAACTGTCATTCTTAATTCGCAACAAGCATTGGTTGTCAAATCCCAACTAACATTTGTTTCTTGTAATGCCTTCATATGTTAATGAAAATCAATTGCAGTTGCGTGCAATATGTGCATTATACATTGATATAAACCATCACAATGAAAGGAGAGATGGAGACAGATTACGTGAAAAGGGCAATGCCCTTTTCTAAAGGAGGGGGCAAAAAAAAAAATAAATAAAAAATAAAAAAAAAATTACAAAAAGAAAAAAAAAATTAACATAAATGAAAGTAAACCCACCCTGTCCCTTGCCTAAGGCAAATTTCCTCAGGTGGACGCAGACGCGGGGACTTAAATAGAGAAAGATTGAAAATTGCAGGGAAAATAGAGGCAAGGAGTTCCACAAAAACAGATGTGGCTGGCAAAGAAGGAGGCACCACAACGAGTGATCTGAGTTCTCCAATTATTCACACAATTTTCATTGGGAGAACAAGGCAGCCTATTGTGTTACGAAAGGTGACGCCAGTAGTGAGGAATGCAAGAGGTCAGATTCTCTCAGAGCACCTGCATTGTAATACCTATAGAAAAGAGAGTGTGCACCAACGTTAAGTCGCAGAGAAGAGGTTCCAAGGGAGTCAAAAATATGGGACAGTTGATAAGAGTTTTAGCCCTTACTTTAGCTTCAACTCTATCCAAAGGAGGGTGGAAGCAAGGAGACAAGTTTGTTTGGAAGGAAAATTAAATTGGATATTCTGAGACTGAATTTAGATTATTGGTGTACAAATCATGTTTATCTTTGTGGCAGTCCCTGTGGAATAGAGAAAGCAGTATACTTACTAAAGTCAAGCCATTGATTCAAGATTGGTCATATACATATACTTACAACATTGGAAGGAAAAATCAAGTAGTTTTGTCTAGATTGAGGATGGGGGTACTACAAAGTTAGATCGTGCAGATTTTTTTTGAGAATAGAACCTCCGTGCAAGTTGTGTACACTGTAATGTAGATTATACTTTGCAAAACATCTTTTTATGGTCAACTTTTGGTTCATAGACAACATTGATGCATACTTGGATTCTAATCAATTTTATTATTTAATTTTTTTTCTTTTCTTTTCTGGCAAAATACTCTTATAAATTCTGGAGAAATAAAGTTTCTTAAATTTGGATTTGATTATGATAGTGATCTCAATTATCTTAGAGCTGAAGATTAATAGACCTTTATATGAATTGTCTGATTTGAAGAAGTTTTAAGAACAGTTGCAAAATTACACTTATGGTCGTTATGAAAATAAAATTAAAGTAAGATAATTTCTAACAGGCTTAATTATGATATTAGTACACATCATCAGAATACACATTTTTAAAAAAATATATTATAATATTTGGAAAATTTTGATTCCCTGTAATTTGCATGTGCCTATATGTCTTCATATTTTAAATTTCATTTGTTTGATACGTAATTATTAGAGTATACCCTGCACTTAAGAATCTAATCTTTCCATTCTACATATTAATATGTCAGTTGACAATATTGGCTAGGGTTCAATATTTTATGGAAAAAAATATAGATGTTACCAAAGAACACTCTTCTTGGAAATTGAGAATATAGTGTATTAGACTATAAAAGTATTCTTTTATAACAAAATTTGAATTTTTTTATGTAAGTGTTTATGTGCTTTTGTGCAAAAGTGCTGTCCACGCTACATTAGCTTCTTTAATGCAATCTTACTTTATTTTTGCATTCATAGGTTCCAACAGAAGTAAAATAGTAATTCTATATTCTACTAATATTAATATATCACTATTGACATATTGACCTAGGGACTAGGACACAGTATAAATATATATGGTAATAGTAGTGCAGAAGGGCTTCACCACGGATTTTTATAAAAATCGGAGGATATACTCTAAAAAAAATAGTGAATAAAAAAAAAACAAACATATATGGAAGTCTCTTTAGGAAAAGAAGTTACAGCCTCCCAAAGTATTTATACTTAACAAATCTTATCATAACCTGAACTAGGACAGCCCTAAAACGACCACGAGGTCCACCTATTTTTTTTTATAAGAAAGCCTATGGGAAAATTTTAAACTTTGAGAGGCTGTAGCATTTTTTCTTAAAAGACAAATCATTTTCATTCTTTTTAAGCTTTTTTATTATTTTTTTTAGAGGAAATCTTGTGATTTTTAAATTTTATTTTGGTAATAATATAGAGCAGAGGGGTGTCACCCGATTTTTATGAAAATCACAGGATATACTCTAAAAAAAATAATGGTAATTATTTCCAATAACTGCCTCTAAACAGATTTTTATAAAAATCACAGCATAGACTCTAAAAAAATAGTAATGAAGAATAAAAAAAAAATTATTTGTCGGTCTCTTTAGGAAAAAAAGTTACAAACTCTCAAAATTTAGAATATTCCCATAAGGTTTTCTTATACTAGAAAAAACGAAATTTTTTTTTTTTTGAAAATCCACAGGATATACTTAAAAAAATAATAATGAAGAATAGTGAAAACGAAAATCGGCAGTCTCTTTAGGAAAAAAAGTTACAGCCTCTGAAAGTTTAAAATTTCCCATAGACTTTCTTATAATAAAAATTTAGTGGGCTTCGTCCTCGTTTTGGGCCATCCTAGTTCAGGTTATGATAAGATTTGTTAATTCTACATAGATTTTCTCTGTGTATACCTAACAAAACTTATCATAACCTGACTTAGAGGGCCTGAAATGAGACCTAACCTGGATCGATCAATATTGAAAAGTCTATGTGATTTTTAACAACTTTGAGATGCTGAAACTTTTTTTCCTAAAGAGAGCGACAAATAATTTTTTTTTTATTCTTCATTACTATTTTTTTAGAGTCTATGCTGTGATTTTTATAAAAATCTGTTTAGAGGCAGTTATTGGAAATAATTACCAAAATAATAATGAATGTTGAAAATGAAAATCATCGATCTCTTTAGGAAAAAAAAAGTTACAGCCTCTCAGTTATTAAAACTCCCATAGACTTTTCAATATTGATCAATCTAGGTTAGGCCTCATTTCAGGCCCTCTAGTTCAGGTTATGATAAGTTTTGTTAGGTATACACAAAGAAAATCTATGTAGAATTAACAAATCTAATCATAACCTGAACTAGGATGGTCCTAAAACTAGCACAAGGCCAACTAATTTTTTTTTATAACAAAGTCTATGAGAAAATTTTAAACTTTGAGAGGCTGTAACTTTTTTTCCTAAAGAGACTGCCGATTTTCGTTTTCACCATTCTTCATTATTATTTTTTTCTGAGTAAATCCTATGATTTCAAAAAAAAAAAAAAAAAAATTTTTATAAATCCTATGGGATTTTTAACAACTTTGAGAGGCTGTAATTTTTTTTCCCTAAAGAGAGCGATGATTTTCGTTTTCACTATTCTTCATTATTATTTTTTAAGAGTATATACATCCTGTGATTTTCATAAAAATTGGGGGTGACACCCCTCTGGTCTACTATTACCATTTTTTTAATATAAGAAAATTTTATTGGATTTTTAACTTTGAGAGGCTGTAACTTTTCCTAAAGAGAGGGACGATTTTCGTTTACACTATTCTTCATTATTATTTTTAGAGTATATATATCCTGTGATTTTCATAAAAATCAGGGGTGACGCCCCTCTGCACTAATATTCCTTTTTTTTTTAATTGTGATTAAAAAAAAAAATTATAAAAAAAATCCTATGTGAGTTTTAACAATTTTGAGGTTGTAACTTTTTTTCCTAAAGAGACCACCATCGTTTGGTTTGTTTTATTCTTCATTATTATTTTTTTAGAGTATATCCTGTGATTTTTATGAAAATCAGGGGTGAAGCCCCTCTGCTCTACTATTACCATATATATAATATGCCTGGGGTTCCATTGTTTTTGAGAAAATAAAATGGACGTACATATAGAAATCAGTATTTTATGAGAATTTTAATTGTAAAAAAGTACTGTTCCGTGCTACATTAGGTTTTCTTTAATGTATAATTATGGTTGTAATTTTTTTTTCTTTTTTTACTTTTTTCAGTTTCACGTGCTCTTTGTGTTCGTGTTCGTAGTTTCCGCAGTGTAATGTTCCGTGACAACTCTCGGCGCCACAAATAAAATCAAAGTAAAATAATTTATCTAAAAGTCATTTCATTTGTCCTTAGAACTTAACAACTCTCTGGAGTTTGGTTTTGGGTGGGACATTCCAATGTTCACTGAACGACTCTATGAAAACTTTGAAAACGTTCATTTCAGGAAAGCAACTCCACGGCAACTCCTTCAAGGACCATATGATCGTAATGAAAAAAAGCGATAACCAAAGATTAATTATTTTATTAATACACTATGCGATAACGGTCTAATTATATAGCGTTTCCGTTTTTGCATTTGTGCTTACGAAACGTAAGAAATGCTTGAATTTGCGTTCGTTTTTGTCAAACTTAGCTCAAAATCGTTAAAAATGCTCACCAATTAATTTTCTTAATTCTGTAAGGTTGCTATTTCCCATGCTTGCCGAATTTATGCATGTTCTTACGAAAAAATGTAAACAAACAAGATGGCGGCGTGGTAGGCCCATTGAATTGATGAATGTTTCATTCAATAAAATTAGCTTTAAATCTAATTTCTTCCGAATCGATAAAGGATAAACCATCACAAAAGTTGATCAATTATTTGTAATATAAACCATTTGTTATTTTTTTTATTTCTGTTTATTCCAAAACCACGTGGTCCATCACAACAGCTGATTTCATTTGTTTGTAAACAAAAGTAAATTTTATGAGAAATTGCGTTCGTTTATGCACGAAATTCGTTCTAAAACTGGGTAAGCATTTCTCAATGAGCGTAAGTACAAGTGACATAAACGAAAACGATCTTTATTAGATTGTGATATGACTCCAAACCCCAAACTCCAAAGTTTAATGACTCCTCAAATGTGTGACTTCATATCAATATTGAGATCGGAGAGTAGAGCCGTAGTATATATTTATACTGTGGTAGAGCCGTTTTCGTTTTTGCATTTGTGCTTATGAAACGTAAAAAATGTTCAAGTTTGCGTTCGTTTTTGTCAAACTTAGCGCAAAATCGTAAGAAATGCTCACCAAACGTAAGACATTTCCTTAATTCTGTAAGGTAATTCTGTAATTACGACCGTTTTCGTTTTTGTTTTTCGTGCTTACGCTCGATAAGAAATGCTTATCCAGTTTTAGCACGAATTTTGTGCATAAACGAACGCGATTTCTCATAAAAGTTACTTTTGTTTACAAACATTTGGAATCCGCTGTTGTAAAAAAGAAAAAAAAAATGCGATGATTTGAATCACGCAATCAGAAATTTTTGGTTCTGAATTTGGAGTCCAAGGGCTATCGTGCTATGCAATTACTTTCCTGCGATGGTAAAACCGTAAAACAAAGATTATATTAATACACTATGGGTAAACTCTTGGAGAGAATGGTATCAAAGTTTACCATATTTAATATGGTAAACTTTGATGGTATTTATTTATTTATTTATGCATGGTCGTAGCATGGTCTTAACATCGCCCCCACTTAACAAATATTTTTGGTTTAAAAAAACTTTGTATTTAAATCATAAAATTAATATAATAGATTAAAATATAAGTAAATGAATATATGGAAAATAATATATGGTACATATGAAACCAAAATAAAACAAATTAAAATAAAATAAAGTAAAATATAGTAAAATAAAATAAAATAAAATAAAAATTAAGAAATAAAATAAAATGAATTTAAATAAAATAAATGGTACCACAGTATATGGTACAGGTTCCATTGATTCCGTTGGTGGTTGGATTATTTTCTCCTCTCTCTTCCCCTTTCAGTATGGTTTTAGGTCTGGTCACATTGTGGTCTGGTTTACCGTTGTTTGGTGTGGTTACAACTGACTGTCTTCTGTTTTAAGGCTATACCACGGCCATCCTTTATCTTTTACCTTTATCTGACATTAGAGCACATTATCTATACAGGTTTTCATAATAAACAGCATACCTTGTTTTATTTTTGATTTGGAAGCAGCATTTGATCCCGTCTCACATATGGGACTCTTATATAAATTGGCCCGTTTGGGACTCGAGGGACATCCGTTGCAATGGTTTCATAGCATTTTAACTAATCTCTACCTGCCTGTCAGAGTCGGTGATGTGGCCGGCTCTCAGCTGGGTCCCTAAGGGATTTGCCTAGAGTCCTTTACTGTTCGGTTTATATATCTCAGATTTTCCAACTACTACCTCCACTAAAGTTATGGCATATGCTGATGATTTAATTTTAAGTGCATCTTCATCTACTCTGCTAAGTGCCCAGAGAGCTTTGGAGGTGGGAGTGCAGAGGATCTTGGACTGGGCAGATCAATGACACCTGTCTTTCAATATAACCAAATGTGCCATGATGTGTTTTACAAGATGGAGGGTTCCTTTCAAACCATCCCTTCGACTGAACAGGAATAAGGTTTCTTTTGTCACTAAACATAAATTTTTGGGTCTCACCCTTGATGGCCTCTCTCCCTTGGAAGCAATATATTCAGGGCCTCCAGTTACAGTATTTGAAGAGGATAAATATGATGAGACGTTTGGCAGGCACTAAATGGGGTGCTTCCCAGAGCATGCTTCTCTACTTTTATACCATCTATATCAGAGCAAAATTAGATTATGGGAGTGTGGTTTACTCTTCTGCTTCCCCATCTCTAAAGGGACTAGAGACCATTTAAAATGCTGTCATCCAAATAGCCTTGGGAGCTTTTTCTTCTTCTCCCATTAAAGCACTAGAAGTGGAGGCTTGTCTTCTTCCTCTCCAGCTGCATTGGGAGGATCTGGTTGCTAGTAGATATGTTAAGTTGATGTCTGTGCTGGTGAATCATAATTTCAATGTTTTCTATTGTGCATGTGAGTTGGGTTCTTCTGGAATGGAGAAGAGGAATATGCCCTTAATCTCTTGAGCTAGGCATATAGTTCAGTCTCTTGGTTTGCTAGAGGTGCCCCTGGAACCAGTTTCATCTGCTTCTAAAATAGGCCCTATCACCTTATCGCAACCTGGAGGCTCATTTCATCTTTGCTTTTATATTGACTTGGAGCAGGGATGATCCTCCTATTTTGGGGCAATCTCTCTTTCAAGAAATCCTGGAAAACTACAGAACATATTTTCAGATGTATACTGATGGTTCGAAGGTTCATCAGGGTTCAACTTGTTCTGCATCAGCTGCTGTGTGTTTTCCAGACCTTTCCCTCATGCATAATTGGAAACTCTCCACTATATTCACTAACCTTCCTAGAACTTTATGCTATTCTCAGGGAACAGTTTGTGGTGCCCCATCTCTACTCAATCTATTATAATCTTTTCTGATTCTAATGCTTCCCTTCATATTATTGCTAATCATCTGTTAAGATGACTGGTGGATTTAAATCCTTAAACTCTTGGAGAGAATGGTATCAAAGTTTACCATATTATAATATGGTAAACTTTGATGGTATTTATTTATTTATTTATGCATGGTCGTGGCATGGCCTTAACATCGCCCCCACTTAACAAATATTTTTGGTTTAAAAAAACTTTGTATTTAAATCATAAAATTAATATAATAGATTAAAATATAAGTAAATGAATATATAAAAAATAATATATGGTACATATGAAACCAAAATAAAGTGCCACAGTATATGGTACAGGCTCCATTGATTCCGTTGGTGGTTGGATTATTTTCTCCTCTCTCTTCCCCTTTCAGTATGGTTTTAGGTCTGGTCACATTGTGGTCTGGTTTACCGTTGTTTGGTGATGTGGTTACAACTGACTGTCTTCTGTTTTAAGGCTATACCACGGCCATCCTTTACCTTTTACCTTTATCTGACCTTAAAGCACATTATCTATACAGGTTTTCATAATAAACAGTATACCTTGTTTTATTTTTGATTTGGAAGCAGCATTTGATCCCGTCTCATATATGGGACTCTTATATAAATTAGCCCGTTTGGGACTCGAGGAACATCCGTTGCAATGGTTTCATAGCATTTTAACTAATCTCTACCTGCCTGTCAGAGTCGGTGATGTGGCCGGCTCTCAGCTGGGTCCTTAAGGGATTTGCCTAGAGTCCTTTACTGTTCGGTTTATATATCTCTGATTTGCCAACTACTACCTTCACTAAAGTTATGGCATATGCTGATGATTTAATTTTAAGTGCATCTTCATCTACTCTGCTAAGTGCCCAGAGAGCTTTGGAAGTGGAAGTGCAGAGGATCTTGGACTAGGCAGATCAATGACACCTGTCTTTCAATATAACCAAATATTGATTTGCATATATATATATATATATATTATATATATAGATATATATATATATATATATATATATATATATATATATATATATATATATATATATATATATATATATATATATATAGTATATTTGTAGAATTATTGTTTTTGCCTTTTTTTTCTTGAAAAATTTGTCACAAAAAAATTTCCAAGTTCAGTTAAGTTGCTTTTACAGTGTTTACAAAGATGCATCAAATTATGCCAGAATCTTAAAATTAAAGATCTTTTCTTAAAAACTAAGTCTAAACTTTTCTGAACTTAGAAATTTTTTTGAACTTAGAAAATTTTTTCAGAAAAAAAGTCACAAAGTACAGTATCTACAAATATGCTATATATATATATATATATATATATATATATATATATATATATATAT
>JABUQX010031015.1:60000-70000 GCA_015478945.1 Trachelipus rathkii | reverse complement strand
AAAAAAACCAGAGTGTATTACAATGAAAAAAGGTTTATATATATTATATATATGTATATATATAATAATATATATATATATATATATATATATTATTATATATTATATATATATATATATGATATATATAATATATTATATATATTATATAATATATATATATATATATATATATTAATATATATTATATATATATATATATATATAAAGAGATGCGCCATTTATAAAACACTTTTACATTACTGTTATTGGTAAAGTAAAGCAAAAACTTACAAATAAACAATACAACATTTGTCATTACTCTTTAACTTGACATTAATTTAGTCTTCTAAATGGTCATTAATCCCCCTTTCGTCTCTTTGCACACAATAATGTTCGCACTAATTTTCTCCAAAGTCCAGTCGGCGAGCGAATCATACTCTAATGCTAAGTACAGCCAAATTCACTTAACCTTACGGTGGTCGTCATGGTACTTCTCAAATAACTTTTTATTAGTTTTATTTTAAAAAAGATCTCTCAGCAGATGATGAAGTTACTGGGAGTGTCAGAAACATTATAAAAGCTGTACACACGTCTGGAATACTACAAGACAACATATTATTTTCAATCAACAAATATTCTGCCACCTGTATTATTTTTGTCATTTTTCTTTTCTTTATTTCATTTGCCACAACATTCCTGAAGCAGACAATTTCCGTAACCAAAGAACTTGTCACGTCGGCTTCATTTTTTTGTAAAACCTGTCAGCAGACTCCATGAGCTCTGTATCGTTGTTCTGTAAGGGCTGTTAAGACTCAAAAGCAAAACATCTGCTTTCACCTCCTCATACACTGGTACCTTCCGTTCACGTGGCATTTAGTAAATCAATGGCTCTGCTTTAAAAAAAACCCTCACCTTGAAATTGTGCAAAGGGATCAATGAAGTCAATATCTTTAGAAGCTCATCAAAGAAGCTTGTCACTTTGCTTTTGCGTTTAGAAGGCAATGAAGTCTCAATTTGCCAGCTTCTTGCAATTTCCTGGGCCTCTTCCACTAGCTTGCAAAACTCTCCCCGCAACTGGTTTAGTTTGGTGACACACCTTTCTAAAAGAGTGGAAGCTTCATCCAGGGATATGTCTGATTTTTGGACTGTTTTAGAAGTGATGTTAATACTTTCCAAAATTTTGCTTTGAAACACAAGCATTAAAATGAAATGAAAAGTAGACATTTGTCTTTTTAATTCTGTCGCCTCAACTACTTCAGAGCTCTTTGTTGAAGTTAGGATGATTTTTGATAAACAGTTCAAAATATAAATGAAATTAACTTTAACTGCCAACAAACAATCGAACCTCGAAGGCCATGTAGTAGGGCACAGTCTTTTAACAGTTTTGTTGACCATGAAGGTTTCTGAAGAAATTTCTTTCAGTGATTGTTATCTTGGAAGACTCTGACTGAAATACCCATATATCTCATTAATCACATCATAAAAAACAAATCATTTCTGTAATCTCCTTAGCAGAATCATTCAAGACTAAGTTTAGGTTGTGATTTGCACAACGCACATATTCTGCATTAGGCGACTTTCGCTTGATTTTGGTCTGCAGTCCAATATATATATATATATATATATATATATATATATATATATATATATATATATATATATATATAAAAATATATTATATATATATATTATATATATATATATATATATATATATATATATATATATATTATATATATAATATATATATATATAGCTATATAGAAGCTAGAACTTTGGGCCTCCTTCAGGTTAAAAAGACAAAAGAGAACTGTCACTACGGCAGGAGCAGAATGAAAATTTTTATTTTTTTAAATTTTTTCATTTTATGGTTGGTTGGTAATTTTTTTGTGTTTGTAGTTGTTTAAAGTATTTTGAGGAAAGGATGATGGCGTTGGTTATATAATCCAGTTTATATTCGCCCGGATATTTATTATAGTTATTCGTTATAAATATATACAAGTAGTAGGGGATCCATATTGGAGGCCGAAAAACCCACCCCAACCGACGAAAAACCCACCCAACCTTTTTACCCACCCTTGACCTTTTTTGACCTTGAACTTTTTTGGGCCCAAATTTTTACCTGACCTTGACCTTTTTTGCCCTTTACCTTTTTTGGCCTTGACCTTTTTTTGACCTTTACCTTTTTTGGCCTTGACCTTTTTTGAGAACCCAAATTTTTTCGGCGAACCCTTTTGTATTCTACGGTACAATTTTGGCAACCCTAATTTTTTGGCAACCCTAATTTTTTGGCAACCCTAATTTTTCGGCAACCCTAATTTTTGCAACCCTTCGAAGAAGGGTTGCGCCAAACGGTTGCGTAAGCAACCGTTGTACGTACCCCACCCTAATTTTTTCGTCCAACCCTTTGGTCTTCCATGGGTCATTTTTGGCCCACGGTAATTTTTGGCCACCCTTTAGGGGCTTAGCCCTTTTTTGATGTCTTTACCTTGTTTGACCTTGATATTTCGGTCACATCTACACACGCGCACCACACACACACACACACACACACACACACACACACACACACAGATTTACTTACACTCACACAGATTTACTTACACACGCAGATTTACTTACACTCACACAGATTTACTTACACTTATACACACATTCACTATGACACTTACATTTACCCATAAACACTTACATTTACACTTATACACACCACGTTACCAAACACACTACCACACCCCTTTGTATCTACGGTACAATTTTGATGGCATCAGCTTTGATGCCTCAAATTTGATGCCCCAACTTTGATGCCTCAACTTTAATGCCCCAGCTTTGATGTCTCACCATCTTTGATGTCTCATCTTTGATGACGTCATCTGTCGGTTGCATCCTGTTTGATGACTTCCAGATGCTATAGATGGTTCAAAACTTTGATTGGTTCCCAGATCAACGTTAAAGGAAGTATCAGTGATGTTCTATAGTGTTCTATGATATTCTGTATGAGTATTAGATGGTGCCAGGGTGAGTGCCAAGTGTGCCAATGAGTGCCAATTGAGTGCCAAGTGAGTGCCAATGAGTGCCAAGTGAGTGCCACATAGTGCCAAGTGAGTGCCACTTTTTTCAAGCCTTTTTTCTAGGCCTCCCTGATCCTAGAATAAGCCTTAATATGGGGTGTCTAACCCTAGGTTTATAAGGTAGAGAATCGAAGATGGTGTATATTACAAGGTGGCTAGGGAATGCTCCTACTATGGAGTTTGTATTTTTCTAACACTTAGAGCTTGACAGAATATAATATCTAAAGGATTTACACAGTTGAAGAACAGTGGGACCGGCAAACGTCCGAGCCGAGTCCCGCATCCGCAGGGTGAAACACCGTTCGCGAAACCGCCCTCCGCGTTGTGCCCGCAGGCGCCCAATATTTCCCCGCCGCCGCGTGCGCCGCAGGCGCCATATCCTCGCGTACCCGCCGCCGCGTGCGTCCGCAGACGCAAAATTCCCGCGCGAACGAAAAATATGATATCAATGTAAACTATTCAAAGAATTTCTTTTCAAATTATACTATGTCATTCATTTTTATTTCATACTGTTTTTTTTTGTTGATACGAAATTTTATTAAAAACATATACTTTACATACCTTAAAGCAGTAAATCAGTAAATCAATAGAGGTGTTATTACCTAACACCCAAGGGATTAGTATGCTTTTGTTTTACTGCTTTACTGCTTTAACTCTCTGCTTTACTGCTTTAACTCTCTGCTTTACTGCTTTAACTCTCTGCTTTACTGCTTTAACTCACATACATTACATACCTTAAAGCAGTAAATCAGTAAATCAAAGAGCCCTTACCTAAGGGATTAGTATGTTTTTGTTTTTACTGCTTTTACTGCTTTAACTCTCATTGTTTTACTGCTTTAACTCATGTTTTACTGCTTTAACTCTCTGCTTTACTGCTTTAACTCTCTGCTTTACTGTTTTAACTCATATATTTATTAACATTGTTTTCTTTTATATTTTTTATTTTTGTTTTAATACTTTTTATTTATTATTATTTTTTTATTATTTCTATTTTTATTTTTGTTTTAATACTTTTTTATTTTTAAATTGTAATGTAAGAATAAAAACACACAGAGTTTTTATATATACATTTTATTTTAATAAAATTGTACGAAATTTTATTTAAAACCTTTATATATATATACGAGTTTTAGGGGTAGTAAAATCGCATTTTTCATTTCTAAAGCATTTATTACATTAATTAGAAACTATAAAAAATCATGACGTACAAATTTTAGCATCAAATTATTTACAAAAGTTTATTAAAAAACATACATTATTTAAAAAGCACATAATGAAATAAATACAATAGACTCCACATAAATTAGAATATAAGGGTTGAACAGGGTAAGACATAGTTTTTACACAGCTTACATTATTATATTTTAAAAATAAGGTGATATAATGATTATTCAATATAAATTTTAAGTTCAAAGAATCAATTATGTGAACAGTATCGTTTTTTGTTCTATAAACGGAAATCCAATGTCCTGTTGAAGGGATGTGACGAGGCAGTGTATTGAATATAAAGCAGGTATCCTTCTCCAACTTTACAGAGATTATTTCGCTAATAGCGAACACTCCTAAAAAGCGAGGTTCATTTTTAAACACCAATTGTATTTCCTCTTCATTCATCTTTAATAATTCAAAAGTACGTTGCGTACTCTGTCAATTTCAATGAGTTGAGGATGCTCAAGATAGACCACTACAATGATGGGTGATTGTAGACTTGATCCAAAAGAGAGACTTAGTCCTAGGGTGCCCTTTCTCAAAATGTTTAAATGATAGGCGTTACAAGCTGAAAGGTCTGCAGTAAGATCATAGGCGTATAAATTACTATTCTTTGCGTATTCTTCAAGATTTAAGCCTGTTCCGCTATCATTACATGATACAGTATTGGCTATTAAGTCGTAAAAAGGCCGCGTACAGAGAGATAGGTCTCCGTTGTATAACATTTCATAATCACGTCCGTGAGGTAGTCCATTCACATGTAAACTGATACCCCTAAGCCCGAAAGCTTTCAATAGGGAACGTGACCTTTTATTAAAATTTCAATAGGAAACGTGATGTTCGACAATCCCTATTATTACTTTCTGTGCGTAAATTTTCCGTTCACAATGTTAGGGATATTGATACTCGATAATCCTTGATGAAATTAAATATCTTGTGGTATCAGCTCTCTAATAGGGTACCTTTGCTGTTAGTATTCAAAGCGAATTTTTCAATTTCCAAATGTCGCTGGGGTGATAATTTCACTTTTCTAACATAGAGATAAGCCTCCAACAGTTTGAAAACAGGTTCAGCACATACAGCTGTAGCAGTAGGCTTACTTTTTATTTTAAGAGCAAATTTAGAATTTGACCGTGATAAAATGATTCTAATATCTACAGATGGTAGAATGAGTCTTTCTTGAGAGAAGATATCGCCATTTAATCGACCGTAAAATTCATAAGTATTTTTTATGACTTTAGCTGCTTTATCTATATTTGCAGCTTCATCTTTGAAACTATAAAAACCACATGATTGGAGATGAGATTGTTTAGCATCGTCTGAATAATTTAACAATGTTCTATATAACTTCTATAAGGATAATTAGCCGCTGACGCACCTATAAATAAAGCAGCTAAAGTCATAAATAATACTTATAATTTTACGATCGATTAAATGGCGATATCTGCTCTCAAGGAAAGACTCATTCTACCACTCTGTATGATACTAGGAATCATTTTTATTCACGGGTTAAATCCTAAATGTTTGCTCTTTAAAATAAAAAGTAGCCCTACTGCTACAGCTGTATGTCCTGAAAACCTGTTTTCAAACTGTTGGAGGCTTATTCTCTATGTTAGAAAAGTGAAATTATCACCACAGGCGGACAATTGTTGGAAATTGAAAAAATCGCTTTTGAATACTACAGCAAAGTACCCTATTAAGAGAGTTGAAACCAAGATATTTAATTTCACTCAAGGATTATCGAGTATCAATATCCCTAACATTGTGAACGGAAATTTACCACAGAAAGTAATAATAGGGATTGTCGAACATGAAGCCTACTCCGGAAATTATAAAAAGTCACCCTATAAATTCACGCCTTTCGGTCTTAGGGGTATCAGTTTACATGTGAATGGACTACCTCACGGACGTGATTATGAAATGTTATACAACGGAGACCTATCTCTCTGTACGCGGCCTTTTTTAAGACTTAATAGCCAATACTGTATCATGTAATGATAAGCGGAACAGGCTTAAATCTTGAAGAATACGCAAAGAATAGTAATTTATTACGCCTATGATCTTACTGCAGGACCTTTCAGCTTGTAACGCCTATCATTTAAACATTTTTGAGAAAGGGCACCCTAGGACTAAGTCTCTCTTTTGGATCGAGTCTACAAGCACCCATCACTGTAGTGGTCTATCTTGAGCATCCTCAACTCATTGAAATTGACAGAGTACGCAACGTACTTTTGAATTATTAAAGATGAATGAAGAGGAAATACAATTGGTGTTTAAAAATGAACCTCGCTTTTTAGGAGTGTTCGCTATTAGCGAAATAATCTCTGTAAAGTTGGAGAAGGATACCTGCTTTATATTCAATACACTGCCTCGTCACATCCCTTCAACAGGACATTGGATTTCCGTTTATAGAACAAAAAACGATACTGTTCACATAATTGATTCTTTGAACTTAAAATTTATATTGAATAATCATTATATCACCTTATTTTTAAAATATAATAATGTAAGCTGTGTAAAAACTATGTCTTACCCTGTTCAACCCTTATATTCTAATTTATGTGGAGTCTATTGTATTTATTTCATTATGTGCTTTTTAAATAATGTATGTTTTAATAAACTTGTAAATATATTTGATGCTAAAAATTTGTACGTCAATGATTTTATAGTTTCTAATTATGTAATAAATGCTTTAAAATGAAAAAATGCGATTTTACTACCCCTAAAACTCGTATATATAAAAAGGTTTTCAATAAAATTTCGTACAATTTTATTAAAATAAAATGTTTATATAACAGAAACTCTGTGTGTTTTTATTCTTACATTACAATTTAAAAATAAAAAAGTATTAAAACAAAAATAAAAATAGAAATAATAAAAAATAATAATAAATAAAAAGTATTAAAACAAAAATAAAAAATATAAAAGAAAACAATGTTAATAAATATATGAGTTAAAACAGTAAAGCAAGAGTGAGGTTAAATGCCAAGTAAATCAGAGGAAGTTTAAAGCAGTAAAACTGAGTTAAAGCAGTTAAAAACATGAGTTAAAGCCAAGTAAAGCAGTAAAACAAAAAACATGACTAAATCCCTTAGGTAAACACCTCTATGATTTATCTGATTAACTGCTTAAGGTATGTAATGTTATGTGAGTTAAAGCAGTAAAGCAGAGAGTTAAAGCAGTAAAGCAGAGAGTTAAAGCAGTAAAGCAGAGAGTTAAAGCAGTAAAGCAGTAAAACAAAAGCTTACTAATCCCCTAGGTGTTAGGTAATAACACCTCTATTGATTTACTGATTTACTGCTTTAAGGTATGTAATGTATATGTTTTAATAAAATTTCGTAAAATTGTAGTAAAAATGAATGACTCATAGTATATTTGAAAAAGAAATTCTTAGAAGATTACATTGATATCATATTTTTCGTTCGCGCGGGAATTTTGCGTCTGCGGACGCACGCGGCGGCGGGTACGCGAGGATATGGCGCCTGCGGGCGCACGCGGCGGGCGGGGAATATTGCGCCTGCGGGCACACGCGGAGGGCGGTTTCGCGACGCGTGTTCACCTGCGGATGCGGGAACTCGACTCGGAAACGTTGCGAGTTCACGGTCTCCAACTGTGTTAACTCTTTAGACTTATATATTTTCTGTCATGCTATAAGTGTTAAGAAAATACAAACTCATAGTAAGGAGGCATTCTAGCAACTTGTAATATACACCATTCGATTCCTCATACCTTATAACCTAGGGTAGACACCCATTATTAAGGCTATTCTAGGCTTCAGGGGAGCTAGAAAAGCTTGAAAAAAGTGGCACTCACTTGGCACTATGTGGCACTCACTTGGCACTCATTGGCACTCACTTGGCACTCATTGGCACTCATTGGCACTCACTTGGCACTCACCTGGCACTCATCTAATACTCATAGAATAATCATAGAACACTAATAGAACATCACTAGATACTTCTTACGTTGATTGGGAACCATCAAAGTTGAACCATCAATAAATGCTGAGTCATCAAAGATGGAAACCGGGGAACCCAAAAAAAAAAAAAAGAATGGGGACCCCCAGTTCCATTTTTTTTTTTTTTTTTTTTCAAAAAAAGAAAAAAAAGCCATCAACAAAGGTGAGACATCAAAGCTGGGGCATTAAAGTTGAGGCAATCAAAGTTGGGCCTTCAAAAATTAAGGCTCCAAACCTGAGGCATTCAAAATTTGTACCGTTAGGAATTACAAAAGGGTGGTAGTGTGTTTGTTACGTGTGTGATATAAGTGTAAATGTAAGTGTTATGGGTAAATTGTAAGTGCATAGTAAAATAATAACAATAGGCATGAAGTAAATCTGTGTGAGTGTAAGTAAATCTGTGTGAGTGTAAGTAAATCTGTGTGTGAGTGTAAGTAAATCTGTGTGTGTGTGTGTGTGTGTGTGTGTGTGTTGTGTGGTGTGTGTGTGTGTGCGCGTGTGTAGATGTGACCGAAATATCAAGGTCAAACAAGGTAAAGACATCAAAAAAGGGCTAAGCCCCTAAAGGGTGGCCAAAAATTACCGTGGGCCAAAAATGACCCATGGAAGACCAAAGGGTTGGACGAAAAAATTAGGGTGGGGTACGTACAACGGTTGCTTACGCAACCGTTTGGCGCAACCCTTCTTCGAAGGGTTGCAAAAATTAGGGTTGCCGAAAAAATTAGGGTTGCCAAAAAATTAGGGTTGCCAAAAAATTAGGGTTGCCAAAATTGTACCGTAGAATACAAAAGGGTTCGCCGAAAAAATTTGGGTTCTCAAAAAAGGTCAAGGCCAAAAAAGGTAAAGGTCAAAAAAAGGTCAAGGCCAAAAAAGGTAAAGGCCAAAAAAGGTCAAGGTCAGGTAAAAATTTGGGCCCAAAAAAGTTCAAGGTCAAAAAAGGTCAAGGGTGGGTAAAAAGGTTGGGTGGGTTTTTCGTCGGTTGGGGTGGGTTTTGGTCGGACAAAAAAAAGGTAAATTATCGAACTTCTATATATTTATAACTGGAATAACTATAATAAATATCCGGGCGAATATAAACTGGATTATATAACCAACGCCACCATCCTTTCCTCAAAATACTTTAAACAACTACAAACACAAAAAAATTACCAACCAACCATAAAATGAAAAAATTTAAAAAAATAAAAATTTTCATTCTGCTCCTGCCGTAGTGACAGTTCTCTTTTGTCTTTTTAACCTGAAGGAGGCCCAAAGTGCTAGCTTGGGCGAAAGCTCGTATGAATCCAATATAAAAAAATAAAAAATACATATATATATATATAATATATATTATTTAAATATTTTTTTTTTTATTAAAAATATATATATATATATATTATATATATATATATATATATATATATATATATATATATATATATATATATATATATATATATATAAATCAAACAAAAAAAAAAAAGCGAAAGTCTCCTAATATAGAATATGTGTATTGTGCAAACACAACCTGAAACTTAGTCTTGGAATGATTCTGCTAAGGAAGATTACAGAAATGATTTGTTTTTTATGATGTGATTAATGAGATATATGGGTATTTCAGTCAGAGTCTTCCAAGATAGCAATCACTGAAAGAAATTTCTTCAGAAACCTGCATTGTCAACAAAACTGTTAAAAGACTGTGCCCTACTAGATGGCCTTCGAGGTTCGATTGCTTGTTGGCAGTTAAAGTTAATTTCATTTATATTTTGAACTGTTTATCAAAAATCATCCTAACTTCAAC